>JAOTAY010000005.1:41253187-41263472 GCA_025629805.1 Erythroxylum baracoense
ATGTCAATGCACTTTAAACAATCCTAACCCATTCCAAATTACCAATTTACCCTTCCCATTGGTGAGGGGATGTTACAGAATTGCTTTAACCCAATGAGCTCATTCCAATAGCGAGAAGCATAAAAATCATCGTGCTGATCGATAATGGAGGATTCGTGAAACCTACACATATCGCACATGATTTCAATGTTTAGTTCATAAGCTCGTCCTTGCAACCTAAACCACATTTCTTTAGGGTTCCTAGGTTCATAAGAAAGGGAAGTAAAGAATTCTAAAGTGAGCTCCTGGTAAACAGAAAATTGGAAGTGTATGAATTTTGCCCACTGAATTCTTTCTACTAAGTTCTCTACCCTATCGCGTAGTTCTAGTCTATCAAGTGTATCGAAATTAAAATATTTAGGGACTACAATTTGTTTAGTATTAAGAGATTGAAAATGAATACCTTCATCCTCTGTATATATTGGGAAAGGGTGCTCCGAAGTCTGCTGCTTTGTTCCTTCTCCCTTATCCTGAGACTTAGTTTCATCCCGATGATTGATTCCGTCTAGTTGATTGCTTAATGCGCGACATACTGACTTGTTAGTAGGTACTAGTTAAAAGAAATTTGGAAAATTTAAACTTGGTAGAGAGAAGTGATAATGTTTGGAGGTTTCAAATCTAGAGAGATAAAGTAAAAATGAAAGTGAAGTTAGAAATGAACATGTAAGTGAATAGAGGGTAAAATTGTAAAAATTGACTTAAAAAATCACGTGTTCCCTTTTTGCCTGCCGTGTGGCCTGAAATTTTTCACCAAAATTTTTTGATTTTTTATCTTTTTGTTCTTCTTCACTTTCCGAAGTCACTTCTTAATTCCTTGTGGCCCTTTCACCTATCTTTGTGTACTTGATTGATCATCAAATTTATATTGAAATCATATGCCTTCCCGATTTTATTTGGAAATGAAATAATCCTAACTACGTAATTCAAACTTCTAAAAACAATCAAAGGAAATAAATTTCCATAGGTTGCCTCCTATGTAGCTCTTGTTTTAACATTGGTAGCTCGAAGTTTTTTTTTTTTGCTCACTAGGGTTCAAATGATTGGTACAATGGTAGTGCAGTCACTAATCTCATAATTTGCACATGAGCTACCATACTATGGATTCCACCTTCCTTCGCCTTCTTCTACGCTATCGTTTCTTTCTGAATACATCCTCAAGATCCTCAATATCTTCCCATTTTTCTCAAAGTTAGGTTATCTTGATATTCATTAGAGGTAGAGGAGATCTGTTATCTTTCTTTGACACTTTGAAGGTTATTTCCTGCTTTCCTACCGTCAAAGTTAGTTCACTCCCATCAACGTCAATAATTGGGAGAGTAGTGGTCAAGAACGGTCGTTCAAGAACAATAGGGGCTTCCACATTTTCTCTAATATCCAATATATAGAATTATGTGGGAAAGATAAATTTCTCAATTCGTACTTACACATCCTTAATAATCCCCTTCGGTTGATGAACTGTTCTGTTAGTCGTTTTTACTAACATCTTTGTGGGTTCTAACTCTCCTAACCCCAACTTCTGACTAAAAGTATAAGGCATCATATTGATACATACTCTCAAATTTGCGAATGCCCCGTCTATGTTGACTCTATTGATACTGCAAGGAATGTAAAAATCCCCTGGGTCCTCTTTCTTCTGTGCTATGTTAGGGTTTTCTTCTGATATGCACTCCTTAACCTTCTTCTTGACTAATTCTTTTAGTGTGAGCCTCGTTTGTAGTTGTTCCGTTACGTCCTCAACCTTGTTTGATTCAACCTCCTTAAAATTCCTTGTTGCCCTACTTGAAATTGACTTCCACTGAGCTAAAATAGGGTATGGAATTTTTGGTTGAGGTGCCTTAATTGGCTCAATTACGAGCCACTTAGAAGGAATTCCATAATTAATTATCCTTCTCTCTTGTCTCTGTTTTCGTTCACATGTTCAGGTTCCTTCTCCTGGGTCTGAATGATGGCCATGATTCGTTCCTTTGAATTAAACTCGAAAATACTTGGAAGGGTTCCTGTGTTCTGAGTAGATATTACCTTTACTAATTAACCTACTTGGACGTCCAAATCATGTATTGAAGAGGCATGGTTCTTTGTTACTTGCTCGAATTTGGTTTCAAGCCTCTTGTGTGCATCCTCCATGCCTCCAATTTTATCTAAAATCTTATCCAACTTGGATTTCATTGAGCTTGATTTATCTTGTTGGAAGCTTGATTGTCCTTGAGGTTTGAACTATCCTCTAGCATTGTTTGTTTAAGAGAAGTTAGGGTGATTCTTCCACTCAGGATTATAAGTGTTGAAGTAGGGACTGTTGCCCCCTCCTCGTCCATACTGAGCTCCCATATAGTTCACCCATGCCGGATCACTTTCCTTCATCAAGTAACAGTCCACTGTATCATGGTCTATTTGTCGACAGAGTTTACACTCGAGTTGCATGACTTTCACCGGAGTTGAAGTTGAAGCCTTTATGCTGTTGAGATGTGCGTCAAGTTATCAATTTTTGCTTGCATTTCCATTATTTAATCGACAACCATAATTCCTTTTTGCTCTCAGAAGGTAGTAGCTTGTCTACTCCGCTCGTTCATCCACAGCTAGCTATTAATCGCCATCTCCTCTATTAACTTTTCTGCTTCATCAATCGTCTTTTTCATCAGTGATCCTCCTGAAGCTGCGTCAGTCATGCCTCTCGTTTGTGGGGTTACTCCATTATGGAATGTTTGCAACAAGAATTCCTTGGGTATGTTGTGGTATGGGCACTTCTGTTGCAAATCCTTATATCTTTCCCACGCTTCGTAGATCGATTCCCCATCACTTTGCTGAAAATTGGTAATTTCCTTGATGATCTTAGTCAAAGGGAAATACTTATTTAAAAAGGCACGAACTAGCTGATCCCACGTAGTGACATTGACTGGGTTAAGGGAATGATACCAAGCCTTTGCTCTATCTCTAAAGGTAAAAGAGAAAAGCCTAATTTTGACCACATCTTCTGACATCTGATGGTACCGAAAAGTATCACAGATTTCAAGGAAGTTCATTATATGTGAGTTAAGATCTTCGTTTGTTAGTTCATAAAACTATACATTCTGTTGAAGCATATTTAGGAGGGCTGATTTTATTTCAAATGAGGCTGCTTGAACAGGTGACCTAGCTACTCCTTGGTTAGCCGTATTAAACCCTAGTCTCATGAAGTCCATAAGGGTCCATTGTTGATGTCCTTGGTTGGCTCCGTGGTCCAAATTCTGCTGCAATTCCTCAACCATTGTTGATTTCGCGATTTCTTCTTCTTCTTCACATCGAATTTCCTAATGGTTCGTTCTAGTCGAGTGATGTCTAAATCTAAAGTTTCAGCTATGTGACTCGAACTTCTCGTGATTCTTGTGTTCATGCAAGAGCATGATTTCAAAAATAGAAAAGAAAGAATGAAAACAAAAAATTAAAATCAAAACTAATCACCTTAAACTATAGAACTAAACTAACCGCCTCCCCGTCAACGACACTAAAAATTTGATCACAGTTTTTTAATATGTGTAAGTTTTAATATTTAACCTCGATATCCCGTAAATGTACGGGTCATTTGTGTAGTACCTAAGGTGTCGATCCCACGAGGAGGGTTAATCTAATCCTAAAATTTAAGGCCAAAAACAATTCACAATAATTCAAAATGAACAAAGCTAAGGAAAGAATATATTTCAATCAGGCACTCAATTTCAGGAATCAATTATGAAAATATTAACAAAATAGTAGATGCAACACCTAATCAAGAATCAACTTAAAGAACTACCAATTGAGAGAAAGGGAAATTTTATCTATCTTTAATGCTAACCTAACCGATTATAAACTACTGGATTACTGGTTCTAGACAGTCCTATGGTTGATTACTCTCTCTCGAGTTATAACCATTAACTCTCATTTATAGACCCTAATCAGATTATGAGAATTGTAACCTCTCGATTAACAATCTAGCTAAAAACCCTAATTAGATCTGAAGTTGTCCAAAAACTATCGGCAACCTATGCAAGATCTCTCTTCATATAATTTACCGATTTGATTTAATTCTCGTTCTATTAAATTACCTAACTCTCATTAGCCCAATTTAATAAATTTTCACTCAGTTCACCCTTTTTATTTATCACCGAGTTATGCAAGTGTAGAAATTAAATCACAATTAATCCAATAAAAACACAGCTAATCAAATTTCATTAAATCAAAAATAAAACAACCCGAAGGTGAGTTTAGACATCTTCAATATGCATACAATCTTATCATCAATAGCTATCCCAATTCTATATAATAATAAAATTGAAACTAAACCAGAAATAAGATCGGAATGGATGACAGAGGCAATAATGACGAGAAACCTCCTATTCTGGGAAATACTTCACATAGGCTTATTCTCCACGTCTCTCTTTCTTCTTCTTTTTCTCAATCTCTCGATGAACTCTCTCTAGGGTTTCTCAATTGTGGTTGATGCAAAAGCTCTCTCATCTCCTTTGTCTTGTTGTTTAAATACCCTTTGTGTTTTGAGCAGCTGTAGGTTTTTTTAGGTCAAAAAGGTCCAAAAAATCTCTCGAAATTTGACGTTTTTACTTGTTTGTGCATATGCCTGATGCAGGCCACAATCGTGGCCCTACATGCCACAATCGTGGGCCACATCCAACCCTTCTGTCACGATCATGGCAATGGGCAGTGTCTTAGGCTTCTGTAACGATCGTAGGCTGGCTCCAATACTTCTGTCACGATCGTGGCCTATTATGCCATGATCGTGGGCTGTTGTTTCCGCCCAAGTGTCTCCCAAAATTCTCTGTTCTTCGATGTTGACTCTAAAACACTAACAAACACATCAGGGTACCTCAAAATCATAATATTTAAGCTCAAAAACTTGAGTAACTCATAAAAAACACTTAAGCATAATTAATTACAAACTAACACAATTCTAACCTAAACATGTACTAAAGAATTAAATTAACACTTAACTACATAACAAACTAAGCCCTAAAACATGATGCAATTCACACTTATCATGCATACTATATTAGTGAAATATATTTTAAGGAGATTGTTAGATTGCATGATGTTCCTAGTAACATTGGGTCATATAGGGATGTTAAGTTTTTTAGTTACTTTTAGAAGACTTTGTAGAAAAAGTTGAGAACTAAATTATTGTTTTCTATAACTTATCATCCACAGAACAATGTCGAAATGAAGATGGTTAATAAGATTCAATGGACTTTACTGCATGTTATTATTTGTAAAAATCTTAGGACTTTAGAAGAATCTTTTCCTTATACTGAATTTACTTATATCAGAACTGCCATAGTTTTATGAATTTTTTTCATTCGAGATTGTTTATAGATTTAGCCCATTATTTCTTTTAAATCTTATATTTATTCCTTTATATGAAAGAGAGAACTTGGACGATAAAAAAATTGATTTAGTGAAGAAGCTTTATAAGACGGCAAAATTGAACATTGACATGAATACAAAACAATATATTGTGCAAGTTAATAGGAAGCGATATGTAGACCTAGAGAACGGATTTAGGTACACTTATAAAAAGAGATGTTTTCGAGCAAACAAAAATATAAGTGTCGTCAAAAGGAGATGTATCATTTCAAGTTATAAAAAGAGTGAACAACAATGCTTTATTAGGTGAGTGTCGTGTTTAAACTTCCTTCAACGTTGTTGATACATCTTCTTTTGATTTTGTAGACGAAGATATTGAACTAAGGATAAATCCTTTTAAAGAGAGAGAAAATAATGGGAATCAAGCATCCACCATTTAAGTACTGAAAGTTGTTTGTGGTTTATTATAAAACATTAGAGGACCGATGATATCAAGTAGGGCAAGAAATGTCAAAGAATCACTTAATGACTTAATTGTGCATCTTTATATAAGGAGTAAAGCTTTGCTACTTCAAGAGGTTGAAGTTAGCCCTATAATATTGATTCAAGTGAACGACCAAACTGAAGAGTGCAATTACAGAATGTAACATACGATTGACATAGAAGATAAATGACGTTGAACTTGTACTCACCTTTAAAGGTTAAAAAACATAATGTAACTAGTGTTAGTCTTTCATTGAGTTTGCGTACTATAGGAACAAAAGCAAACCGATGCTAAAGTTATACTTGTAATCAATGCTAGACTTATCTTTGTTACGTGCAATAAAAGTCCAAGAATAAAACTAGCACCAATTTGTCTCTAGGACAGACACCAAAAGTGTGTTTAAATTGTTTAGTAATTTGATATTTTAAGATGCTATTTCCTTTTAAGACTAGCTTTAGGATTTTATATCTATAAAAAGTTTTCTTATTATTATAATGTGGAAAATTCTTATTACAATTAATTAATTAAAAAACCCTTCGAGAGAATTTCTTTTAACTTTTTACAGCAACTCTTATTTTTGGGTTTTCTAAAAAATTGTAATCTTATTTAAATTGCTAGTGACGATCATATCACATAATCTTATCACTCTTAATCCTTTTTTTTCTAGAGTTTGTCGAATCATATCATTCGATTTGTTTTTGTATTTATCTTTTTTATCAAACTTGTTATTATAGAATTCCTATCATATTGATATCAAATTTCTATATTCCTATTGATGAGGATCATATCATCTTCCTTCTCCACATCACCCAAAAAATAACAAAATTATATCAAGTTACATGTTTCACCTGTACCATCTAACTCGAAACTAAGTTTTAACCTAGTTGTTGATTTTACTCAATATAAACAATATATTCAATAACTAGAAAATTATACTCACCATATGCAATTGAGACCATCCATATTGAAGAAATGTCAAGAAAACTCTTGTTTTCTCCCGTTCATAGGCAATTAAACTAAGAACATTTAATTAAGCTAAACCATAGCCTGAATGGATAAATCAAATGACTAAAGAGTTTAATTCCTTACTTTCCAATCAAACATGGACATGAGTTCCTAGAACTCAAGCTACAAACATCATTGGTAAAAAATGGATCTTTAAAATTAAAAGAGGGTTGATGGTAGCATTAAAAAATATAATGTTGGTCCTGTGACCAAAGGGTATAGTAAAAAAAAAGTGGCAAGGATTATGATGATATTTCCAGTCTAGTAGTTAGGCCCACCACTATCTATAGTAGCTATTTGTGATATGCAAATTCTCCAATCTAACATATCTAATTCTTTTTTATATGGTTTCATATATAAAGATGTTTTCATAAAGTAACCAAATGATTTTATCAGTCTGATTCATCTTTATTATGTAAAAATTATTATATGGTCTCAAGTAGGCACCTAGAATATGGTTCAAACATCTCAATGAATTTCTTATATAACTCAAATTTCATGGTTCCAAGGTCAACACCTCTTTACTCATTTGACATTCTAGTACCTTTAAACTTTTAGTACCTATTTATATCAATGATATTCTTATTATAGGTTCTTCTCCATCTATAATTTATTAGTTTCTTTAACAACTTTAAGCTACTCTATAGTTTGATATCTAGGTAACCTTCATTATTTTCTTCGATTACAAGTTATCTCTAGACCAAATGCTTGTTATTTCATATAATATAACTATATATTTGATTTGCTTCTTAAGCACATATAGATACTTGTAAGTCGTAATTTACTCTGACAGTATATAGTCTACCATTGACAAAATATTCGAGTGCTCTATTTGATGATAATGTCATATATAGACAAATTATTGACAAACTACAAATATATAATAGTGATAAGACCTAAATTTCTTTTTCAGTGAATAAATTATGTCAATTTATGTATTTCTTAACTCAAGAACACTGGAAAGCAGTTAAGAGACTATTTTAAACATACAAATAATTATAGTGCCTTCTTTGCCAAATCTTTATCATCAACCTTGCAGTGTTTCTTGATAGCAATTGGGGAAGATGTCTAGATGAAAAGTGATTTACAAATAATTATGCAGTTTATCTTGATTATAACCTCATATTATGGAATACAAAGAAATAGTCAACTATTTTCATACCATCAATTGGGAGTGAGTATAAAGCAATTGCCAATGCTACATTTGAGTTGTTATTTGATCATTCCTTATTTAGTGAGATATATTTTCTTCAAATGTTTTTTGATCATTCCTTGTTTGGTGAGATATTTTTTCTTTCTTCTTGACTAGTCACCTTATGGTTTAATAATATTAAAGCTCTATCTTTGTACAAATTTTCATACTAGAATTAAGTGTATTAAATTAGATTATCATTTTGTTATGGAAAAGATCAAAAAAGGAATTTTGCAATTAAAATTATTATCAAATGCAAATCAATAGCCAGTATATTAACTAAACCTCTTGGTTAACCATTGTTTGAAAAGCATTAGGACAAGCTTTATCTTTAAGAAGTTGAATGCTCAGCTTGAGGGGGATTATTAAGGATAGTCATCATCATAACATCAATTTGATGACCACATCTTTAAAATTTTATTATCTTATCTTATTGTTTGTACTTAACATGTTAGGGATAGTCATAATTACAATATAGTGACAATAGTTGTGATATCTTATTATCTTATTTTGTCTTATTTTATTACTAAATGTATTTATCTTATCCTTTGTATTTATGATTCTGTTATATAAATAGCTTTCATACTCTTTGTAAAATTATTCATTTCATTAGCAAAGTACTACATCATATTCTATTTTTACAATAAATATAATAATAAATTAAAAATAAAATATAGTTAATCATTTTTTAAAAAAATTAAAAATTACAATAAGGGTGATACCCTCAATAATTATACTCTTATGTTACTTTATTTATTTATTAAACTTGAAAATAAATTAAATATAAATATAAATTTTAAAATTTATATAGAAATAAGGTAAAGTATGATAACAACCGTTAAACATTTAATAATGAGATTAAGTTTAAACAAAGTTGCAAATATAATTTATATTGATTTTCGTATCTTTAATTTTTCTTAATTTATAAATTTGACCTAATAATTTTTAGTATTTCATCAGAACGATCAGTACATTTCAAAATTTTCTATTACAATTCAATACGATAATTTGATAAAATATATAATAATTTTATACTATTTTTGAACTAATACAATACCAAATTTATAATATTGCTCGGTCCGTCCACATGTTGCTAGTCATCCTAGATATATGTGTAAAACAATGTACGAAAAATGGCTTCCCTCATCATATTTAACCAAGAGTTGGTCCTTTAGATCTCTTCTAATTTTTCCTATCTTCATTATGAGGATTCTCTCTTTTACATTATTTTTAAATGTTGCATAAAGTTACCTAAAGCTTTAGCTTAAGAACTAAGTTGTGCATCTTAAGTAAGACCTTTGAGGGAATTGTCAAAATAATGTAATTTAACCACCGTCCTTTAACCTAGATCTCCCTTGACCACCACTCACCGCCTTCCCCTTCTCGATTCCTTCCCCCAATAGGGAAAGGAACTAGACCCCCTCACTCCCTTCCCTACCTTTACTTCATCAATGAAACCAATCTAACCTTACGACTCACCTAAAGAAGGGCTTTAATCCAGATTCCACTTTTTTAGAGCTCACCATCCTGCCCTCTCTACTACCACTAAATCTGCCCAGTATGCTCAGGAGTTGAATGTGGCAAATCTAATTTTTACCATGGCTGCTCATTTAGAAAAGCATACATGGAGTTAGGTAGTGGGTGATAATATGCCAAATTTTGACAAGCTAACTTTTTCCTCATCTTTAGTTAATTCAACCTCATCAAGACCACATTTGGTCGCTCTACCCAAGGAGGTATTACAATAAGGTGTAAATAAATGGGCGAGCACACTTGTTGGACACGTTGTAGAAGAAAGAGTCGCTTTTTTACTGGTGCACTTTTGGCTCATGAGGAACTGGTCTGAATCATGTTTGGAAAATGTTTTGCTTAACAATGAAAACTTTTATGTTAAGAATTTCAAATGCATAGAATATGCAAAAAGTATTGAAAGGAGGACATTACCACATCATAAGGAAATCTCTACTATTTGTGAATAGAGGCCAAGTCTTAGTTTTAAAAAGATCAAGCAAAGGAAATTTTCATTATAAATTAAATTCCATAACTGTAACACCCCACTCCCGCTGGACCTGAACCCGATACCGATGGTGATATGCGAATCCGTGCCCCTCGAGGATGGCGTGTCACATCACTTAATATTTAAAAACTCGGTATAATTTTTTTAAAAAACATCTTATCACTTATCATTCATGTGGGCCCACTTTTTCTTTTTCCAAAACATTTTGTTTACTTAAACCTAA
>JAOTAY010000005.1:41271569-41291160 GCA_025629805.1 Erythroxylum baracoense
GGTGAGAGTTAATGAAAGAGGTAGCTTCGGCTACATTTAAAAATCTCTTATTGCTTTCTTTACTCTATTACACTTGTATTCTTTTCATGTGTGAGGGAAACACTTAAACACTTGGGTGCGTGTAAGGTATTCGAGGGCTAACTGAATTGTTCGGTGACATTCACGTGTGAAGGCTGAATCTTTGCTTAAGCGGACCGAAGCGAGATTGCCACACCAAGGTGAGCGCGACTTGTGACAAAAGTTCGAGTCCAAAGTAGACCTTTGTAACACCTTGCATACATAACGAGAGATGTACCTAATTACAATCCATATAAAACCAATAAGGACTAGTAAAAATGGAACGACCCCTCATCCAGGGTATTCACAAACAAATCTTGTATATGGCCCTCATTAAACCTCCATGCCGTAGGTCTCATGGTGGAAACTCATTTGGTTTACCAGTAAATCCTTAAAACCTCCTTCAAACTATGGTTAGCTACAAGAAGTAGCTTGCCAGTGAAGAACAAGCTCCAGCGCATGAACTCCAATGCTACCGACATAGTTTCAACAATCCTTGGAAACTTTAGATCATCTCCTTCATTCTTACAGTTTCTCATTTTCATTCTAGAGGTTTTCCCAAAGTCTTTATAAACTTAGCTTCAGAATTGACTCTTGGATGGAATTTGTTACATGGTGTGAGCAATTCAGACTCACTCGTAAACGTGATTTAATTGTTTTCAAACTAGTTATCTGATTTGGAGTGTACGCAATATGGTTGGAAAGGAATTAAAAAATACTTCAAAGAAGTCGAGATAACCAGCTCTTCATTCAAAACACCATTCAGCAAATTTGGCTAATGATTACAGCTCGTGATATTAACACAAACATGAGCGAGGATCTGTTAGTGAACTGAAGATTAAATTCTTAATTTCCATTTAGCTATATTAGATCAGACGTTGCTAGCTACTAGCTAACCTTTTCAATGTACCATATTCAAAAATATTCCTCAAGGCACTGATAGCGTCTTATGGCTACATACCTGCATGCAAGTTAATGAAAAAGAAACAATTCTTGGGACTTACTGGGATTAGGTTGACACATAAGGGCGACATTGAACATGGATCCAAGGAGAGCCAAACACAGGGAAAATCTGTGGAAAACAACGAACAATAGTCAGTAACTGTGAAGTTGTGCCAAAGATACCGAGCCATAAGGCGACAACTCTCATGTAGATGGTTTTGTGTTATGTGCTACTCTGTTCGGCCTTTTAACACATAGACATCATGCAATGGTTGAAAAGCACACATGTAATAAGGTATGGAAGGAACGGAATGCTTGAAGATTTGAGACCAAGCAGAAAGCTCTCACCCTCTTGATATTATCTATGAAATTCAAATGCTGAGAGGTGCAGCCTGAAGCCTCTACCGTGTTTTTCTTATGCTCTCCATATATGATACCGTGTATTAGGAGTATTGCAATTATGTTGAGACTAGGTTAACCCCCGATGAATGTTTTGTAGATGTTCTGTTTCTAATTTTTTATTAATGAAATTCCCATTTTTATTTTTTTTTAAATTTGTTTCTTTAACAGTTGTTAATTGGTTTATACAGTGACCCCTCTAAAATAACAACTTCATTTCATTTATTCCTTTGACAATCCCTATAGCAAGTCTCGATCGATTCTACAAGTTAGTTGGTGTAGCAGTAGGCGGTGTAACCACAGAAACGACCCGCCGTCCCCTCTCCGACCGACTATTCTCTGCAAACTTAAGGCTTCCATGGTGCAGACCTCTTTGTTTCTCTTTCTCATTCCACTCCAACCCATAATAGTACTCTTCACTACACTTCTCTGCGTTCTTTGTAGCCGGCAAAAACATGCTACCCCACTGTGGAAAGTGAACCAGTGCCACAGGTAAAGTGCAAGCAACGGTCATGATCCCCATTAGAGTCAGACCAGTTGCTGTGGAGTAATTTGAGCTAGTGAAGAACAGAAGCTGAGTCAGCCCAGACCCGAAGTTGCCACCCGCGCCAGTGAGACCAGAAATGATGCCAAGGGACCGGCGAGAGATGAAGGGGATGATACCGAAGGTCGCACCGCTGGCGGCTTGAGCTCCAAGAGAGAAGAGAATCATGAAGAGGATGGAGAGAGGGAGAGAGTTGGCTCTGCCAAGGCATATGCAGAATATGCCTCCTAGGGTTTGGAGGATATATAGGTTCCAGAGACGGCCCCGCATCCCAAAACTACGGGCTGCAACGTCAGACAAGAGACCACCGGCGGGGCGAGAGACGATGTTGGCCATGCCAAAGGTCGCAGCTACGGTGCCTGCTGTCCGGAGCTTGAGGTTAAACCTAAAAGACAATGTTGGTAATGAATGAGAGAAATGATAGTGCAATTGAGAGAGTCAGATGATTTTGGGGTTGCGCAGAGGAGGAAACCTGTCGAAAAAGTATTCGGCGATGACATTATCTGTGGTTAGTTCTACTCCGAGAGACATGCCATAGAGAAGAAAAAAGATCCATGTTCTATAATTTTTGACTGCATACAACAGAACCTGTTGCAGAAGAGAGAATCCTAATCGTCTTAGTAATAATCGAAATGTTAGCGACCAGGCTATGGAAGAAGAGGCTGACCTTGGAGAACTTATCCTTGGTAACATCGCCTTTCTTCTGCAAAGTTCTCAGGTTCCCATCAGGCAAATCTTGCCCAAGGCTCAACACCACAATCCCCATAATCACATGAAACCAACCAGGAATGAAGAAGGCGATCCTCCAAGCCGTGAACGGCGTAGCTCCAGCTCGTCGGATAAGCTCATAAATCAAAGGCATAATCAACTGTGTTGCACCACCACCCATATTGCCCCATCCTGCGGCCGTACCATTGACAAGTCCTATGATTTTCCCGTTAAACATCGTACTCATCCAATACTGACACGACACGAATGTTGCCAGAGAAAATCCAATCATGAAACGAACGGCAACATACCCTCCTGGAGACGACACAAAAGACATGCAAAAGACTGTTGGCGCTGTT
This sequence comes from Erythroxylum baracoense, assembly GCA_025629805.1. Lineage (NCBI taxonomy): Eukaryota > Viridiplantae > Streptophyta > Magnoliopsida > Malpighiales > Erythroxylaceae > Erythroxylum > Erythroxylum baracoense. The sequence continues at coordinate 41,274,579 of JAOTAY010000005.1, forward strand.
AACATCAAAAGAAAGGCACAACCATAACGTGGTCCCAATAGGTCACAGACTGCACCCATTACAAGCCTGGAGAAGATGCTTCCAGACACTGAAGCAATCCCCGCGTTGCCTATATCCGATTTTCTGAGGTTGAGGTTGTCTCTGATGATGGGGACTAGTGGAGCCGCGGCGAAAGTGGAGATGAAGCAAGTGAAGAAGGAGAGCCAAGAGAGGTGGAAAGTGCTCATATGTGGGCTCGCTAAGGAATAAACTTTGAACACTTTGGATTTGTGCTCTGAGTCCACCGGTAGTGAGAATTTTGCAGTGGTATCTGTTGGAATATCAGGGTTTGTGACTGAGAAGGCAAAGGCTTGTTCTCTGGCCGAGACTCCGTGCATGGAGCTTCCAGCTTGGGTTGCCTCTGTATCAGCCATTGTTTGAGCTTATTTCTTCGAGAACTGTTTTTGGCCAAGTTGTAAAAAGATTCGTAGAGTTTACCAAAGGTCAATGTCTCAATTCCTTATATAATGTCTATCTTCCAAGCCAACTTTCCAAACCTTGTCAACAATGTAGTGAGTTAATAATTAAGTCTTAACGCCACAGAAGCATCAATGTTGTTTTATGGTTATACTTTTATGGCACATCTCTAACCTTTACCACGCACAAGAAGCCTAAGAAAGAAAAAACAAAATTTCAAGCAATAAAGAAAAAACAAATTTTCAAGCAATGCCCTTTCAAGTTTGTCAAGAGGACATTGTACGCGGCTATTAGATTTTCATGTTAGATTGTCTCTGTTTGTTAATTGTGAACTTTGGAAAAGCTACAAACAAGATTCTGCCGAATTGATTTAACGCAATGCAAGCTCTTTTGACAATATCCAAAGTTACATACCTGCCTTCCATATTGCTGAACTAAAAAGCAAGAGGATGGCTCCTTTATTGGTTCAGAAGCTAGTCTTGAAGAAGTCATGATCATCGGCTTACAACTTACAAGAAGGTAGGACAAGATAAATGCAACAGCCGGTGACCTGGATTGGCTTAACCCATTTGTCTTCTTCAGGAGTCATTCTACGATGCAATTTAAATGCGGAATACATGATGTGGTCTTTATGCTACTAACAGTAACAGTTTCAACTTGATCTCACGAGTCTCTACAAGAGCTAACAATTTACGAAGAATAAAACTATCATTAGGATCTTACTGCTTAATGCGTTTCGATATCGATTATTGCAAGGACAACAAATTTGAATGGGACAGTATCTACATGTTTACAGAATAGAAGAAACACATGCTTCTCTTTGTCTTTACAATTAAACAAGTAAATCAGCATAAGCGTCAAGACCATGCTTTCCAAGGCACTGTTTCAGTTTGTTTAAAGCTCGGCTTTCCAGTTGCCTAACCCTCTCCTTAGTCAATCCAAATAAGCCACCAATTTCAGATAGAGATCTTTGTTTCCCATCCTCAATGCCAAACCTTAGCCTGATTATATGCCTTTCTCTTGGATTAAGAATGTTTAGGAGCCCTCTAACATGCTTTCTCATTAGTCGCTTTGCCACACTTAGTTCTGGAATCTCAATTTCGCTATCAGCAGTTATCTCCTGCAAGTATTAAATAGGGCGACTCATTATCTTCACATGTGAAATGAGTCCAACTACTTGTCTCACCTTCTGCCATTTCCTTTTACTAACTTCAGGGACATAAATATAAGAATGGAGATAATGAGAATTCACCTGAAAGGTAGTATCTTGGTCTGTCCATACAGGCTGTTGCATTGAAATTGGCGCCCTTGTCATGTATAGCAACTTTTCCAGCTTGTTAACTGTAATTCCAGCACGTCTCGCTAATTCTTCTTTGCTTGGGTTATAATCTCCTTCCCGGGCACATGATCTCTTTGCTTCCATTATCTTTCCCAAGAGAGAGTAAACGCTTTCCTGTATGTTTAATACACACAGGATCATCATCTTTTGCCATGCATATTGCCAGGAATATGGCAGATACAGGTCCATAATCAGTAAAGAAGCTAGCAAAAAACTGCCAAAACAAAAGTAAATCCTTGGCCAGACAGAAAATGAACTCAATTGTGGTGTTCATCCACATCAACAAGGAATTCTAACACAAGGAAAAAGGAAATGCACTCCTAGTGGTTAAAGGAAAGGATATCTTTACCGGTAAACGAATTGTTCTTGAATGTTGAAATAAAGCCTTCCTCACAGTTTGCCTTATCCACCAGTAAGCATAAGTGGCAAAGCGACAACCCGCTTGGGGTTTGAATTTCTCAACACTCTTCATGAGACCCATACTTCCCTCCTACAACAGCACCCAAAAAGAAAATCAGAACCTAATGAATTGAACATTCGCATCGGCATTCACCAGGGAATAATTGTCCAACAGATAATTTTCTGATAGCTACAAAAGTTAATTTTTCGTTTCTCCCCAGTTCAGTGAAAAATTCAAATCTTATGTCAATCATAAAATCAAACAGAAATATAAGGTGATTATTTCTTTCCCAGAGTTAAACAAGTTACTATACAAAACATTGATGTGCATAAAGAATGGGTAAGAATTAAAAATATTGCAGCTTTGTCCAATTGGAAAGGATTAAGATAGCATCCACCAGGAGAACCATTGAGAGCAAAAGCTGAAATAACAGCTGAATATCCAGCTCAACTTTCTAAAAGCTGAATCAATCCTCAGTCACTTAGTATATTTAGGCAACAGACATTGCACAATTTGTAGAATATAACTCTAAAAGTGTTAGTTAACTTGGTTAAGCCTTATTCACAAACCATTCTTTGTTAATCACATTAACCATTGTCCTCCATTCACTCTATCTAAAGTTATCGCTGGCTTAAAGATATTGAATCGCCCTTTCAGTTTTCTTTTGCTAATCTGTAAATCAAAATCTTTCTGTAATTTGGACCTAATTGATTTTAATGCTCTAGCTCTTATTTAATGTTGTTCAAGTGCTGTATCCAAAGGTCTAAGTTGCACATGGTCATACCATTTCCAGCAGCCTTCCATAATATTCGCAAAACATCTCCCCAGAGAGCCATTGGTCACGGAGAAAAAAAATTTACGAAAAGAAAAACTGCAGCAAATAGTCATACATGACCATCTTACCAAGAAACCATGGGTACGATTTGTTCTATTAATTCAACCAGGGAGAGAAACAAGTGCATCCTACAAGGCATTATGGATTAATGATAACCTGTAGCAAGTCCTGAAGGCCAACACCACGACCCTGATATCTTTTAGCTATGTGAACTACCATCCGCAAATTTGCATGAATCAGCTTCTCTCGACTTCGATTACCAGAGCGAATTCGTGACTGCAAAACCATACAATTAAGCTCAACAGCTTCAGCCCATTCAACTAGGGTTGGTTCGCGGCCAAAGTGAGACTGAAGTTTACTCTTAACTGCCTCCAATTTTAACAATTCCTGTTTCATATTTCCAAGATGAGAAACAAGATTTCAAATCAATTCTTGCCAATTGTCAGTTTTATAATTGCATGGATATATACCTGCACTTGAATAACTAACTCAGACTCCTCTTTGGCAGTCAAAAGCTGCTTTGTCTCTGGTCCCCATAAGAACAGCCGAAGAGGGTCATTTGGATCAAACTCTTCACTTTTATTTTTCCGGATTTCAGTTCTTCGTAAGTTGTGAAGCTCATCAAACATATCTTTTGTCCTTGGTAACCTCCGGTTTTTAGACTGCAACTCTCGCCGCCGTGTTGATCTTACAATTTTCACATCCTCATGTGAAAAGGTAGAGCTTGGGGACCCCAAACTGAAAATTTTGTAAATACACAAACAGAAATTGTTATAATTGGGAAAAGTTGAGCAGGTAGGGGGGAAGATATAAAAAAGAAGAAGAAGAGAAGAAAAAGAACAAAAACCTAGTAGAAACTGAATTGTCAAAATTAGCAGAAGTCTCAGCAAATAATGCTGCTTCTCTGGAAGCTGACAAAGCTTTCCTGGCAATATCAATCACATTACTTCGTTCAACATCGTTAAACTTGGTGGTATTATTTGATACAGAATGCAAACCCAAGGACATTGATAGTTTTTGCTCTGTTTGTAAAGCTGTGAATCTTCGACAGGAATAGAGCCTTGTCTAAGGATCCCATTCAAAAATGAAAGAGAAATTTATAGTCAGAGGAAAAATAAAGCTTAACTCATCTTACAAATTCCTTAAAATGGGTGATTGAAGTGTCTGATATCCAAATTGCAGCAGTAGTTCATCCAAGCTATCATGGTTCTCACCAAGTGTGGAGGAATTAACTTCTATCTCTCTCTGATCCAGCGTTTCCTGTTATGAAGAAGGATATCATGTGCAGCAAGATAATAGCATGAATTTAGCATCATTATTTTCTTTCATAGACCTATGAAATCATTAGAAAACCAATAAGTTCTTGGAGAAAAGCAATTTAAAATGGACTAACACACGACAAGAGGGAAAAGAGAGGGGAGAAACTTATTTTATGTTCTCCACTTACATACTAAAATTTAAAGCTGAAGAAAATTTGAGCTAAACTGACCTTCTGTGAATTCTTATTCAGTGAATTCTATAAAGTAAATCTAACCTGAGAAATCCTATCTTCCTTGAACATGTTGAGAAGAGGCTTAGAGTCATCACGTTGCTCTTGTAAAAGAACAGAGGCAGGAAAATGTTGAGCTACACTGGTGATTGGAATAGAAGCAGCAACAACAGCAACTTGTTCATGGAGCATCGAAACTGTGAAACATCAGCACAAACAAGTCTAATGTTTACAGAAAAGAACTTTGCACGAATTCTCCAGCAAATCATGTGACTATAACTCGGATTATTTTCACATAGACTATTGAACAAAGTAGTCGCAATGCATATCCTACCTAAATGAACCTTCTTTAAACATCAGCATAAACAAGTCTAATGTTTACAGAAAAGGACTTCGTACGAATTCTTCAGAAAATCATGAGACTAGAACTCGGATTATTTTCACAGAGACTATCGAACAAAGTAGTTGCAATGCATATCCTACCTAAATGAACCTTCTTTACTTGAATCAGTTGAAAAGGAAAGGAAAGCAAAAACACCAAGAAAAACTTGCCCCTTCCATGAATTGTGAAGTCTGACCAAATAGAGGTAATGTCATAGGCAATAGCGTCATGCCTATGTTCTAACAAAAGCTAACACCAACTAGATATTTTCATCATTGAAAAAACAATCACCAATTCATTAGATAGATTAAGTTCCAACAAAATTTGGAATACACCAGCAACATATATGAAAATTTGCAATGTCGATACCGTGAAGCTTAAGCTAGTTATATATTCTTAGTCATGTTCTTTTTTTCCGTTTGCTTACCCCAAAAAGAAGCCTTATCCTTTTTCTGGGAATTTCATAGCAACCATGCGAAAAGCAAGTAAGGAAACAAGATAAAACAGGAATAAACATAGATAAAAAGAAGGAAAAAAAAAGTAAAAATTCGAACTATATGTTGAAAATTTATAAGACTTTGACACTCGCCTGAAGAAGAGGGACAATGCCTGAGGTGGGTTCTTGTAGGAAGCGGTGGAGAAGAAGAAAGCAACGCCCTTCCAAGCTCCATCTCCTTGAAATTCCTAACAAAAATTTCTAAGACAAGAGCTTTATCTTCTCTGACCTGCTATGCCAAATTGCAAGCAGACATGCACTCTTAAAGACGTTGAGTTCATATGTTCGTGTTTTACTTGTTTACTAGATAAAGAAGCATTGAAAGGTTCAGAGTGAGCTTCCAACTTCCTACTGAGTTTCACTTTTCAGAGACAATTTCTCGCCTCAAAATGGGCAACCCATTTGGCCGCAGAGGATCAGGTTGGGTGCTTTTGTTTCCAACATCCTTGTTTAGTTGTCGTTTTGGGAACAAAAATCTCCTTCGTCGCTTGAGGACACCCAAACCCAGCCCACAATTTAATTTCAGGTTAGATGGTCCTTCAAGCCCACTTCATACATTGTAACAATTTTATCAATAATATTAATAGTAAATAATTAAAAAATTTGATCGATTCAATCAGTACAATCGTACAAACTTTGAATTATTCAATTTTTTGATTTAATTTTCAGCTTTATTATTCAATTTACTTTAATAATTTTTGCTGTTAAAAACTGATCACTTTATTAATTAATTAGTCAATTACAAACTAAAATAAATCAATTAATTTTTATTTAACAATCTCTTTTTTCAATTAAACTCCAAATCTTTCTACAGGTAAGGACAATCATATTTCAAATTTCTTAATTTTAGTCAATTTTCAATCAAATTTATAACGGTTCAGTATCGACTGAACATTTTAAACCTTAAATCTCTTGTCTTATTAGTTTTAACTTTTGTCCGTTTTTAAAAATATTGTTAATAGTATTTAAAACAAAGTTATAGCTCAGAGTTATGGGATTATTATAAGTCATTTTCCGAGGTTTTTAAAATTATGATTTTTCCATGTAATTATAAGTTGACTTCCCTAACTCTTTCTATCTATATAAATATATAAAATAGAACTTTAATAAATTAATAATCTTATGAGGACGTAAAATCTATTAATTAAACGAGATATTGATTAATTTATAATTAATTTAACTTATCATAGAGAACTATTATATACTAAAAATTATTAATTTATTGAGTATTATTTAATTTTGACAATACACAACTTCTCAACTGTATGAAAACTATAATGAAAGATCATCTCATTTTATTTTTGGTTTTCCCAATCGTCTTTCTCAACTTTCAAATCCCTCATTTCCACTCATCTTGTTTATGAAGTCCCTAATTTTAATCAACCATAATAGTTGTTGATATAAAAAGGGCACAAGTTTTAGTGGGACCAACCAAGCATCACATCACCTGCTTCACAGGTCCTGTAAGCCACATTAGACAATGAAGAGAGCTTTAAGTTAATTCCACAGGTAAACATGCTTGTGCCATGTCTTAACAGGAACATGGCACATTATGTTGTTCTTTGTCTTCTCATGGCACAAGGAATGACATATAGACAAGTAAATGGTTTCCTATCCCCCAATTTGTTGGAGTAGGTAATGAGTTTCCTGGGTTCAGATTAATTGAAACAGACATAAAGCGTCTCATTCCTCATTTGAAGCCCAGCAATTCCAGTATTAGTTGAATAAGATCTCATTTATCAGAAAGAGCCAAAAATTGAGACATGGGTGCGTACAATGTGCACATAAAACAAGTGGCCTAGACAAGAGCTGGGCTCAATTTTACAGGAAAATAGAACACAAGAATGTCTGGCACCAGAGAGGCCGCATTTCTTCTGTTATACAGCAGCCTCAGCAACAAAAGAATATGAAGGAAACCATTGCAATATAACCAATCTTCCCTAGTGCTTGTTCCCAAAATTCCACCACTTTTTCTTTCTTCCAAACTCCTCAGATGAAGTATCTGAATCAAAAGTAAAGACAAATGAATTTCCTTTCAGAAAATTTCCTCTGTTATATGTTTCTCTTCAACAAATTTTTTTTCCCCAAAACTGGTGGAGCAGGCACTGAGGTAATGTTAAACCTCAAGTAAAGTAAGTTAGAGAGCTTGGTGCATCTCTGGACTTGCACTATCTATGTTGGATTAGTATTACTATGAGACCAGGCAATTCACTGGCCCAAACAGTCTCTAACTTCCCCCTCTGACCATACAACAGATGCAAAGCAAAGAAAACAACATTACCTCCTTGAAAATAGATTGAATTGTAGTGTACTTCTGCCCAAAAACTCAAGAAAACGACTGCGCCAGAAAACGAAAATCCATCAAAAAGACAAGCTAAGTCCACAGGTTCTTGCATCCAAAACAATACTAATGAAACCAGTGGCATGCTACCAAACACCAGAAATGAAGTGAGGTGGAAGCAAAATACATAACATTGGTAATTTTTTATCTCCAAAACTACCAATAATAAATTACAAGCTCAAAATCTGCAATTAAGTAAATGATTATTGAAAATTCAAAGATTTCAGATATGACAAAGAATCTAAAACTTAAGCACTTCTGAAACTAAAAAAATGACAAAAAATATGTGCAGCAAGCAAATGAGAAGAAGAATTCTTAAAGCAGCTTCTTAATTCTACCTGGAAGACAAACTATAATTGTAGCTATTACCTTCTTTAGTCTTCTGGATTACAGGAAGAATCTCTATGTAACATGTGTCCTTGAAGGAAGTCATAACAACTACTTTCACGCCAAACTGCAGTAATTTATGCAAGTCATATCAGCATGAACACGATAATAGGTTTTCATTTTTGCATAAAAAATGTAAGCATTCAATCTAATCTAAACAAGGAAAAATATGGGGCCAACAGTCAATTCTAAAATAATACCCAGTCGGCAGCTGCTTGCAATGTAACATGATCACCCCACTCACCACTCCTGGACCATGAATAAAAGGGCATAAAATCAACATAATATTCTCAAAAAGCAAACGCTTAAAATACAGGGAAAAGGAAAGATTCGTTAGCACTTGGACATCTTCCTCAAGTAGTCACCATACTCCATGGGAACATATCCCTCGTAGTTATCCGGCTGAGATTTAAGCTGATTATACAACATGCCATGGGAAAATACATCAGGGTTCACAAAACTACAATCAACTAACCAAAATTAACAGAAGAAGTTAAGAAAGAAAGAAAGAAACCTGATTAACAACATGCCGTCTCACAGTTTTGTGACGCTCAGGACTATGATATATTTGATCAGCCAAAGCGCGGAACTGAGAAACGAGTGTTGATTATTAAACACCGAGAAGTTATTCTCTTCTTAATCAAAAACTTAGCCAACAATGACAATAAAATCAGGAACCTTTGTTTAATTGTCCTAAAAATAGCTGATTGTGCAATGGCCTATGGTGATCTGAAAATTGTTCTAACCTGACAGTTACCATCCCCTTCAACCTTATGCTCCACAAAGCCAAATAACTGCAATCTAAAGTTAAAATACAGTCATATTCTTCATGATGTTAAGGTACATGTAGCATGGTGTACAGACAGATTTGATCTATAAAATGAAACTAAGGAAGACATTAAGCTTAACTGAAACCAAATATTTTGGGAAGGGGATAATCTTAATTGAGGATCAAACTTAGTACCTGTTTATAAGCCTATCATGATCTGACGCTGCTTCATCTATGGAAGGTATTTCACCATTTATTCTGGGAACATGCTGGACAATACAGACGGTAAATAAGTAAAGATCGCGTAATATTAAATATCCACATCTTTGTCAGATAAACATGCACTCGACAAACAGCACTTGAATGATGTAAGATCAATTATCGACGCTTAACACCTTTAATAAAGACAAAATATTGACACAATAAGATCTTTAATAACCCAAAAAACATGATGCAAGTCTGCATATATGCATAACATCTCCAGGATATTTACTGCCATAACAGAATAACAATTTACAACAGCACAACTTACAGGAATAGGAACCATTTGATTCAGTGTCTTGCCTACTTCATCATCCAGTTCATTGTCATCAGAATATTCTGGAGAATAAAGATACTCTTCAGCATTTCCAGGACTAGAGCATGAAGTGGAGGGGACAGTGTCATCAGACTCTTCAAGTCTATACTCGTGGTCTGCACATTAAAAACACCAAAACCATGAAGACACTTGCTAAGATGAAATGAATCAGATACAGCCACCAGTTCACTACATTCTACATACTTGAGTAGTGATTAGAAGTTGGAGGGCACTGCCAATCATGTGGTTGAACTGAAGGCTGCATATATTCTTCAGCAGCAACCGAGTATCCCGAGGCCTCTGAAACTGCTAGCCGCGAGAAATCTTCTTGCAGCGTACGGGCAATTATTTCATCGTTCTCTACGTGGTTAGAATCTGTAATATCATATCGGTCTTCAATATACTGTTCATGGTAGTTGTTACCGCTTTCTATAGCCTCACCATAAAATCCAGAATAGAACGGAGGATCCCCATCAAGAAGACTAAGACCCCACCTGATTACATCTGAATCTTGATCATAAGCGGCCATCACTTTTCAACTCTCTCTCCACCTGACGATCAAAACACAGTGTTAACATTCAGCAACCACTTAGAAATGTTCCAGCTCAATTCTTTGATTGCACAAGCATCATAATTTAATCATTTCTCCTCAACACAAGCTCAAGTTGCAAACAAAAAGTTACTCGCATATTATTTTACCAACAAACAAATATTGAACAAGCTTATACTATTACTATTGGTTGTTCAAGAATATAAATGTCATCTCTCTAATTCATTTCCTCAAACGTCTCTAACCCAAAACAACCACTGGACCATGATCAACTGCAAAATAACCACCAAACTAAAGCACGAACATATCAAACGGCCGAAACAAACAACAAACATTAGATCAAATCAAACATAAACAAAGAAACAATAACAACAACCAGGATTAAGGACTCACCCAAATTGGCTTCGATTAATTAACCAAACAAAAAACAAAACAAACACAGAGCTAAGAAGAAACTAAATAAAGTTTGTGTTTGAGCACTGCCAAGGATATCATAACTATGAATGATTTGTAGACTTCTAAGCATCAAAAGATTAGGAACAGATATTTTTGAGTAATGAATTTCCTTTATTTTTTGGTAACAAAAGAAAATCAAAATAAAATAACTCTGGAGCAAGCAAAGCGTTGCAGGCTCAGCACCATCCTATTTCCGAGCATTTATATGTTATTTGGGCGTGTAAGTGTACTGCCGAACATGTTTTGAATGGACGGTCCCGATTGCCTCTCACTGACTGCTTAGTGCTTACGTTGTCGATCATTAAACCTTTTTTTTTACTGATATTATAATTTTGATTAACGTTTATATGGGTATTCTCATTGGAGTATGGACGGTGTCACCGCAAGTATCTCCAGCATGATAGGTTATCGTTGCTTGTTCCCTCTGATTACGTCTCTTTTGAGTTCAACAAAACTATCACAAGCTCCAATTGGAGCGGACCAAACTATTGCATGAAATGACTATATTCCCTTTTGAGCCCGCACTTTAAGGGCGGCGACGGGGCGGTGATGGTGGTGGGGCGTCATATCTTTCGTTTCCAACTTTCTCATCTTTTTGGCTTAAAGATCCTTTTTTTGTTTCTTGTGACGGTCATCAATACAGCTTGCCTGTTTCAGATTCTGATCTTTTCAGCTGTTTATGTCAATGTTGGCACAAGACGTGTTATTCCCAACAAAGTTTGAAACTTGGAAAACGAGTGAGAAGGTAAAGTGGCTTTTTCATTAATATGTGGGAAAGATCCTAAATGACCGAAACTATTGAACTTTTCTCGTTTCTGGGTTGGATAACACTCTTGCCTAAAAGGCTGGGAGCCATGGATTTGTGTAGTTATAGAAGTTGGAAGAGGTGATGTTTTAGCCTATACTGTTATCACAAGTTCACAACTCAGCGTTAAGTTTCATCACAATCAGTTTCATTGCTTTAAACTCTCCTGAAATAGATAAAGAAGTTACGTGAGCTCCACCGAGCTCAAGCCTTCACATTAGTACATGGAAGTTTGCCTATTTTGCAAGTAAAGTCTATAACTGTTTACACTGGTTCAGGGACACATCTTCTCCACGCCTTCCAATTCGAGCCAATCCGTCAAGCTTCAAATATGGAACTGAAGTGAACACCTCCTGATTCTCCAAATTTCTCCCCTCCGCCTTGCTTTACGGCGGAATTCTAATCAGATAAGTTACTATGTGAACTAGTTGATTACAGACCATTATATCTTCAACGAGTCCATCCAAAGCAGTTAATAATGCCAAAAGACCCACCAAGCTAAGTTCGCTTAAGTTGTCTGCTCTCAGCAAGTTCCGATGAGCTTTGGCATCCACATCCAAGCAAACCAACCACTATCCAAAGTTTTCAGGTCCAGATTCCTTGTTTTACTGTCTGCTGTGGAATTCTTTGAAGTCTCCATTGATGTCAAACTATTGACTGAGAGTTCAAGACTTTCTGTCTCAGTTGATGCATCTACAATCTTGTTTACCATATCTAAGACCTCACTCATCTTTGGGCGTGATTTGGGGTTTCTGACCAAGCATCTGTTCGCTACAGTTGCTAGCTTTTTTGCTGATTTTAGGTGATAATTCCCTTGAAGCCTGGGGTCCAATATTTGACGAAATTTCTTGACATCTGATAAATATGGCCTTACCCATTCCAAGAGCTTTTGTTCACCCTTTGGTCGGTTTCGATCTAGAGGGCGCCTACCAGTGATGAGTTCATACAGGAATACCCCATAGCTCCATACATCAATCTTTGATGTTACTCGTCCAGTTTGGATATATTCAGGAGCTGCATATCCCCAGGTTCCAACAACCTGGAAAAATTTTGTCAATTAGATGAACATTAAGAACTTTGATTACACATGGATAGTGACTATGCCATTATATTGTACGTCCTTTTGGCCGGTATAAAACAGCATTCTACAAGTTGACATACAAATGGCTGAGTGAAACATTTTCTACTTTCGATGTTTATGACATAAAACTACCCCAACTAAGAAAATTCAAGACCACGTATATCTTGGAGTGAAGACAAAATGCAGATATAGGACAAAGTAAAAGAGTTGTAGCAGTCATGTTTAGGAAAAAATTTCTAAATGATCCATCACATATGCATTGTGGATAGAATAAGACATACATTTGAATGCAGTTATGTTTCTATGTCAATCATTTCATGTAATGGTGTCTGATGTGGGAATTTATCCGATGTATTCAACAGGCATACCGCAGTTGAGACGTGGGTCAAACCCGCTTGAGGACCCAATCTAGCCAATCCAAAGTCTGATAGCTTGGCATTCCATTGCTCATCTATAAGGATATTTGAAGATTTGAAATCCCTAAAGATGATCTATGTCAAATAGTAAGGAGAGAAAAGGAAAAGAGGAGAAATCAGTGATCAGTCTTGCGCACATGGAACTGTAAGACCATTTTGCTAGGACACGTGTACCATATAAGATGAGAATAAATAATTACATACCTGAAAATCCATTTCTTCATGTAAGTACGTTAAGCCACGAGCAGCATCTTGAGCTATCTTCAATCTCATAGTCCATGAGAGAGTTGTCTCTGATCTAGTGGATAAATGGAACTCCACACTTTGATTAGGCATAAATTCATATATGAGCAGCCGCTGCATTCCTCTTTCATCATCCTCGGCACAATAACCAATCAACTTAACTAGGTTAGGATGCTGAACCACTCCAAGAAGATTTACTTCAGTGACCCACTCTTTGTGCCCCTGCCAACCATATCTAAGGTAAAACCACCTAAAACAGAGGGAGAAAAGTAATCTGATAGCAGTAGGTAAAGCAACAATGTTGTTTATGAGAATCTATAAAGTTGAGTAGCATTTTCTACATAATGGATTAGAAAATACTAAACAGTTTCAATAAACAAACATTCAAATCTTACTATTTTACACCATCTTAATTACTAAGCCCCCCAAAACATTGGTTTGCTCCTGATGCATTAAAGGAACTATGAAAAGCAGCCGTAAGGACAAAGACTTGCCTGCATTCCTCTCTTACCAAGCTGTTTCACAGCAACTTCAATCTTTCTACTTGAATCCTCCCTATTCTTTATGGACCCCTTATAGACACAGCCAAATCCACCCTCTCCAAGCATGAAACAGCGGTTAAAATTCTTGGTGGCTGACTTGAGCTCAGAAACAGTAAAAACTCTGAGATTGCTCTGTCTAGGTGATGTTATCGGAAACAATGGCCTCCCCATGGATTCTGAGCTAGCCCCCGAGACGTTTTGAGAATTCAATTCAGATCCAAATTGCCCCACTTCACGATCACTGTGTTTAGAAGTCAAGGGTTGAGCCGAGACTGACACGGTTGTTGGTTCCGGCTTGTCTCCACCGTAGAATGAGAAACACTTCATGGCAACAAAAAACTTTCCTTAATATAGTATGACCTCTGCAGATCCAGGGATTGAAAATCAGAGCACCATTCCATGGAACCAGCAAAGATATCAAGAAAACAAAAGAAATAACAATTTGCCGCCAAGAAAACAGTGCAAATTACCTAAAGACATTATTGATAAACTCTATAAATTACATGAAAGAATTTGTCAGGCGTCGTGTAACTAGCATTTGAATTAGTAAGCAGGAAAAATAACGTATGAATCAAAACAAATTGTTAAATGAATATGTGAAATCTTTGGTTACCAGATTCAGTTACTTGACAAGCTTTAAGTTCCCAATTATGCAACTTGACTCAATACAAAAGTAATCAATATTGTAAAGAGAAAGAAACACAGGAAGGCATCCAAAATTGCAGGTTCAACCTCGTCTGCTTAATTCTTCTGTAATTTCTCTCAAAATGTCTACTTCCTCAAAACCCACTTCCCCAATTTTCTTTTCTTTGGTTCAAAATCAAGAAACAAAAGCAAAGTTTTCCAGATCGATAAAAGCTTCTTTCTTTCTACAAACTCTTGATCGCAATTCCGATTACTAATATTACCCCAACCATCTAAAGTAACGAAAAGTACGGTAAAATCGTGTTTAGATTAGCGAGCTTACCTTCAATATACTTTGTTGGATTTGCTGCAACTTAATTTTCTGAAAGAAAATCTGCAACTTCCGTAGCTCGAAAGAGATTCATCATCCAATACTCTTGCAAGACGACTAGGCGAGGATGACCAGCAGAAAGTCCATACACGGCAATTGGAGAATAGAAGTCAGCTTAACCAATAGAGAATAATGAACCCATAAAATATATTTTTCGTAAAACAGAAAAACGAAAATTATAATGCTGTAGATACGTCTAATCTTGTATACAGAATCCAAGTATGTACAGGTGTGAATGGGGCATTTGAAGTTAAGCAAAAGCAACGAGAAAAACTCTTGGAGTCTTCGGTGAGCTTATTCGAGTCAAGTTGAAAATGGCACTTTGTATCCAATGTACAAAACAAAAACTCATCTTTTTTCCTTCAATACATTTTAACTCATTAAATTCTTGCACCAAACTGAAACCCCACCACTGAGGTTACGATTCGCCATCAGTTTTTGTCCGGTTGGCAGTCCTGTCTGCATCAAAGATGGCATTTTTGTTTTCTTTTTATGCAAAAGAATAGCAAAGCTTTAAACTTTCTTCCGATCCTCGACAGCTCAACGTACTGGACGGGGTCACTTGCCATGATCATCTAAGTTGGACCGGATCAAGTTTAGTAAGAGCTGCGGAGGAGATAACCCAGAAAGGTGCACGTGACAGTTTTTGATTGTTTAAAGAATTACTGGAATATTTGTGTGTTGAAAGATTTCCATATCTGTCTGGACAGAGACAAATGCGGAAACGTAAGACGAGTACAAGAATGATCCGGGATCACAATAAAGATTCGAGATCTTATCAGAAGTTTAAGAAAAAAATTATTATTACGAATAAACTAATTAAAAGAAATTAAGATAAAATTTATTGATAAAAAATCTGATATCTGCAACTCAATGAAATCGTCTATGACAAAAGGGCACTTAAAATGTTGGTAATTCTCAATTCATAAGATATATGAGATATGGTTAATAAAGGCTCTATGAAATCTCCAGATGAAGAAAGAAGGAAGCCTTATAGAAGGAAAGATTAAAATGCACTTGTCATCATTACGAAGGAATCGAGAATCTAAGAGTATTGGAAAATATTTCATTGATCTGTGTGTTTTTCATTACATATATTGAGTCTCCTTTATAGAGAATTACATTACCAATTACAGAGTGATTATCGGACTAACTATGGAAAGGAAATATTTCCTCTTAATGTATTACAATTATTTTCTATTTCTAACACTCCCCCTCAAGTGGGATTGTAGGATCTCCTACATCCAACTTGCTCAATACATCATGAAAAACTCGTCCAGTCATAGCCTTTGTAAGAATATCAGCAAGCTGATCTTCTGAACGAACAAACGGCAGTGCAATTATTCCAGCCTCCAACTTCTCCTTGATGAAATGGCGATCTATTTCAATATGCTTCGTACAGTCATGTTGCAATAGATTCTCGGATATACTGATGGCAGCCTTATTATCGCACTTCAAACCATAGGCATTCCGCGATGGAAAGCCTAATTTTTTCATCAACTTCCTGAGCTATAATAGTTCTGCCAGACCTTTTGCCATCCCTTTAAACTCTGCTTCTGTACTTGATAGTGACACTACCTTCCACTTCTTACTCTTCCAAGTAACCAGATTACCTCCGACTAGAGTAAAGTATCAGAAGTGGACCTCCTATCTTCTAGACTTCCTACCCAATCAGCATCAGTATACCCCTCGACCTCCAAATGCCCATGTTTTTTAAACAAGACACCTCTTCCTGGTGACCCTTTAAAGTACCTAAGAATCCTCATTGCCGCTTCCATATGATTCCTCTGAGGTTGGTGCATGAATTGACTCACTACTCTAACAGCATAAGCCACATCTGGCCTAGTATGGAACAAATAGATCAATTTTCCCAGTAGATGTTGATACCTCTGTCAGTCTACCATTTCAGCTCCATCCACTATCTTTAAACCATGATTCACCATTATGGGTGTATCGGCTGGCTTACAATCAATCATCCCCGTCTCAGCTAGCAAATCCAGTAT
>JAOTAY010000005.1:41291260-41314101 GCA_025629805.1 Erythroxylum baracoense
CCGCTTTCTGTTTAAATAGATAAAGTGTTTTTTTTGAAAAGAAAAAGTGATCACACCTAAGTGATAAGTGTAAAGTGTTTAAAAAAAATAAATAAAATAAAATAAAATTTATACCGATTTTTGTTCAGTGTTAAGTGATGTGTTTAGTGATGTGACACGTCACCCTCGCGGGGCACGGATTCGGATATCACGGTCGATATCGGGTTCGGGTTCGGTGGGAGTTGGGGTGTTACAATACACAAGTAATCTTTTAGTTAGGATCCTCATAACAGGGTCATTTTAAAAAACTTATTATCTAATAAGTACTCACACATTCATCGAAGTACCTTTATACTTTAATTTATAAAAGAAGTTACTTTTTTCATAATAAAAATATAAAATATGCTATTTTTAGTGTTCCATTAATATCTCATCTAGATGAAACTATAACTAGGAATAATTTAAGAATAATATCTAAATCCAATTTAAATCTCATAATTCTTATTTCATTATAATTTCAATTGCATTTCATTTATTTCAGGAATTTTATCTTTAGTATTAAGCATTAAATATAATTAACAAAATATATAAAGATAAATAATATCTTTATTGGATAAATTAATAACAACTAACTGATTATTTATAAGGGCATAAACTAACAATCTCCTACTTGAACTATACTCATTTGCATATCTATCTAATACAATATTCATTAATATATCTATCTTGTCTCTTTTGAGATAATAACTTAGTGAGAGTATCTATAAGATTCTCTTTAGTGGGCACTTGCTTTAATGCAATGTCTTGTTGCTATATTTCTTTTGAGATTGTGACTTAATGAGAGGATCTATAAGATTCTCTTTAGAGGACACTTGCTTTAAAGTAATGCCTTTTTGCTATATTATCTCCTTAATCAAGCAAAAATTTATGAGAATAAGTTTGGACCATTGATAAGGCTTGTTTCCTTTGCCTATGCAATAGCATTATTGTTAACACATTATAATACCATTGACTCAATATTTATAGGAACCACTCTAAGTCAAGGACTTTTTAATTTAAACAACTTTCTTTGTTGCCTCAAACATTGAAATGCAATATACCTTAGTAGTAAAACTAGTAAAGTCTGTTTGATCGGAATTCTTCCAACTTATCACACCACCATTTATAATAAAGATGTACCTTAACTGTGATAAGTTATCACCATGATCATACCAAAAAATCGTATTTGAATACCCTTAAACTTCTAGCTCAACCCCTTTATAAACAAAAAATATCTTTTTTTCTTCTCAAGTATGTTAACTTAACTTTCGCATAATAAAAATATCTTTATCTCTTTTTTAAGCGTCTTTAGCCGCAATACCCTTTAAGAGAGAAATCTTAAATGGAATAATAAAGAATCCCATATTAGAATTGTCCACGTTAAACCTCTTTAGCATTTTATCTATGTACAAGAACTATGATAAAATAAATAACCTTTTTTATCTATCTATATAGATCTTTATTTCTAAAATATATGTTGTTTCTCTATATCTTTCATGGAGAAGTTTTTAGATAACCAAATATTTACATATTAGAGTATTGATATATCATTTCTAATTAGCAATATGGCATCAACATTTAGAAGTAGAATAATGATAACTTTTTATAAATATAAGATTCATCCACAATTTTTGACAGAATCAAACTCTTTAATTGTCTCATCAAAACAAATGTCCCACTCTATGATGTTTGTTTAATTTTATAAATAGACTTTGCATTATAAATATAAGATTCGTCCACATTTTTTAATAAAATCAAACTCTTTGATTGTCTCATCAAAATAGACGTTCCCACTCTATGATGCTTGTTTAAGTTTATAAATAGACTTTGCAACTTATATACTTGATTAACAAATCTTGTAGATTCAAAACCTTTAAGTTGTTTCATATATACATTCTCAAGTAAATTCTCTATAAAAAAAATTGTCAATTTAAGTTTTGACATATGTTTTTCAGATTTCATAATTACGATATGCAATTATAATTAATAAGATCCTTATAAACTTAAGCATTGCTAGTGATAAAAGGTTTTATCAAAATTAACTCATTGTTTTTGTTTGTAACAACTAGTTTTTAGCCTTGCTTTATACGTATGTATATTACCATCTATGCTATTTTTCTCTTAAAAACCTACCTGTATCTAATAGGTAAAATCCCAACAGGTGCATCCACCAAAGTCAATACTTGGTTAATGTACATAAATTTCATTTTAGATATTATGACTTCATGTCATTTTAAAGAATTAATGTTAGACATTTTTTTCTTTAAAACTAGTAGACTTATTATCCACGAGCGATACATTGTCTTTTCTTTTTTTTAACATATAGATTAAATCTAATTGGGGAATGACGTATCTTATTAAAGCCTTGTAAACTATGTATCATTTAAACCTTTGGTTGTACATAATATACATCAATTTGAGGTTCTTGTTTCCATTTGGATGTGCATTTATAGTTCTCTAACTTCTCTAAGTTTCACCTTACTTCAACTTTCTTTAAGAATAAATTTTCTATCTAAAAATGTAGTATATCTTAAAACAAACACCTTTTACTCAAAAGGATGGTGAAATTGATACATGATAATCCTTTTTAGATACCACAAAATTTGCATTTATTTGAATTAGCTTAACGCTTATTAGATTTTACACGCTTTCATATAAGCATCACATTACCAAATCTTTAAATATGACAACCTTCGTGCACTGTTAGTTAGTATATTATATAAAGCCTTGTTAACTGCTTTATATGGAACTCTATTCAAAAGGTAAGTACAAGTTTTAAGGGCATACCCCATAAAGAAATAGAAAGGTCTGTAAGACTCATAATGGAATGTATCATATCTAATAAAGTATGGTTTCTTCTTTTAAACATTCTATAGTAGTCCGTAGTTTCAGGTAGAGCCTAATTTTAGAAAATCACATTCTCCTTTAAATAACTTAGAAACTTATGGTCTAAGTACTCACCATCTTGATTGAACCTAAGTATCTTAATACTTTCACTAGTTTGTTTCTCAAACTCAAGTATAGTTTTTTTTTCAATCTTTCAAATGATTCAAACTTTTATTTCATTAAATACATATAACCATATCTATAATGGTCATATATGAATGTAATGAAATATGATTAACCGCATTTAGTGCAATTAGACATAATAAACATTTAAATGTATAAGCTCTAGTAATTCACTATTACGTTCTCCCTTTTTATAAATGATAGTTTGGTCATGCTACCCAACAAATAAGATTCATAACTTTTATATTATTTATAATCAAAAGGATCCAAATATTCTTTTTTATATAATTTTGTGATTCTTAGTTTCATTAATATGACTTAAACTACAATGACATAAATAAGATGGATTTTAGTTACTTAATTTTTCTTGCTATTTATATTAAGGATTGACCTTTTTTGATTCAATTTATACAAAAACTAATATGTAAGTACCCCAAATATATAATAAATATGATTTTATGTAAAGAAAAACTTGTATTCTTAATAGTAAAGACAAATCCATTTATATTTAAACAACATCAACAACATTCCCGTAGAAGTCCTACTGAGATATGGGGTCTGGAGAGATCCAAAAGTATGTCGCCCTAATTAGTAGATAAGCTATTTCTAATAGACCGACAAAGAAAAATAAAAGATAAAAAAAGTTTTTGAAAATCCATTTATATTTAAACAATAAATGAAAATAATACTTCTTATAATAATTGGAATATAATAGCAATTATTTAGTTCTAATACAAGGTTGTAACTAAAGCTAAACCATATGTTCCTACAACTATTGCAATAATGCTTGCTCCATTATCAACTTACAAGTTTACTTCACCTTTTCTTAACGATCTACTCCTTGTTAACATTTGCACATTATTACAAATGTGAAACTACAACTAATATCCAATACCTAAGATTGTGGAATAAAGGTAGAAAGAGTGATTTTAATTATAAATATACCCAAGAATATAACTTCTTTGATCTTATTTTCTTTCTGACCATTAAGATAAGCTTTACAATTCCTTTTTTAATGTTCGTCAAGAAAATATGTTCCCTTGTTATTTTTCTTTGCACCACATTAGACCGTCAATGAAGTACATATCACTACAACAAAAAAAGATTTAGACAATACATAAAAGCATAACTATAAATACAATTATTGTTGCCTTTTTATTAAGGCAACAAAATCCATACCGTTAAATAAAGTGGTGTTGCTATAAGTATAAGGCAACAAAATTTTTTATTAGGCAACAAAACGAATAATGTTGCCTAAAATTTAACTAAGGCAACAAAACAGTTTCAAACTATAGTAACAATGTTGAATAGATATAACAACATTTTAAATCTTTATAAGGCATTGAATTGGATTTTTTAGGCAATTGTATCTAATAACAAAAATAATAGTTTTTCCTTTCATTAGCAACAACATACATTAATTTTTATTAAGACAATAATATATAATATTGAAAGTAACTATACATACATTAATATATGTCCTAAAATATATACTGACAAATGTCAATGATCAAAAAACTTAATTTATATATGCTATCATATAATCCATAAGGATTTAATGAAATTCAACTTTTAACATATTCAAAATACAATAGCCAAAAATTATTAGCTAAAATATGCACCTATATTATATTCCTATATTTTATATGGAATATAAGATTGTCAACTAAAATATAAAAAAATAATATGTATGGGCACTTTAAAATTCTTCATAAAGTTACTCTTTATCCACTCTTAGTCATCAGCTTTTTGAAAAAAAAAAGAGTATATTAGAATTATTCCAAAACAACACGACAGAACGGAGAAGCAAATAACGAAAACTATAAGTTTAAAGGATTATTAGATGCTTGGGAGGAAGTCTATGGAAGTTATTTTTGTAGCAAAAAGTAATATAATCAACATAGAAAAAAGTCAATAATGCAATATAAACTAACCTCGTTAAGTGTTATCCCTCTATCAACAACAAGAGAAGGATATTAGACAGGTCATGTCATTATATATTTCCTTATATATTAACAAACATGCAATTTCCTCGTCAACAATAATAAATTGTGGAAATGAGATCGACAGAGGGAGAGAGTTCCAGTTTCTAATTAATTTCTATCTTTCCCCTTCCTCTATAGTAGTTAGTTCAAGCTAAGAGAGGAGATGTAGGAGTAAGAGTGAAAACAGTAATAATAAAATAAGCGAGCAAGAAAATTGAATGAAATACTTGGGTATGACTCTCTGCATAGGTAATACATTTCTCTGTGTATCTCTGATTAGTTAAGTTGGACTTTATCTTGTTTATCAGGTCATGTCATTATATATTTCCTTATATATTAACAAACATGCAATTGCCTCGTCAATAATAATAAATTGTGGAAATGAGATCAACAGAGGGAGAGAGATCCAGTTTCCAATTAATTTCTATCTTTCCCCTTCCTCTATAGTAGTTAGTTCAAGCTAAGAGAGGAGATGTAGGAGTAAAAGTGAAAACAGTAATAATAAAATAAGCGAGCAAGAAAATTGAATGAAATACTTGGTTATGGCTCTCTGCACAGGTAATACATTTCTCTGTGTATCTCTGATTAGTTAAGTTTGACTTTATCTTGTTTATTGACCACCTATTATCCCTCTTGTTTTTTAAGAAATCAATTAATTTTTCAAGGATGGCCATTGTTAGGCGGTGGTAGAAACCAACTCCTTCTTCAAAGACAAAATGACCAAGTCCAAGGCATACCTAAAACATCATCAGCAATCATAAGTGCTTCTAGTAAAATGTTATGTATCAAATGGGTCAAGGAACAACTTATTTTAAGACAATAAAAGATCAAAAGAACAATTGTTAACTATGGCTATTTGAACAAATTAGCGATAGGTATTAAATCATCAAGGTGGTAATCTTTTAAATTTTCACAAATCAGAACTGAATGCTCATAGGAAGATCTAACAGATCATACCTTTAAGACTAAATGTGCATTCGATATTTTAAACTATACAGCAGAGTAACTATAGCTTACTTTATTGAGTAATGCATGAAATGACATAAATGAACAAACTTAGTAAATAACTTTTATTCTGTCAAACAACGACGACCTTTGCCATAAAGCACAAAATTCACCCATTTTCGTCATCAATAGAGTCAGGTTTAGCAACAAACTGTCATAATAAACAATTAGAATATACAAGAAACAGTTAAGAAAAAAAGCACAGTAAAGAAAATATCAGGTTTTCAGTAAAAACAAAGCATCACTCACTTTAAATTTGATCATAATAACCAAAGAAATATAAATGTTCACAATCAAACAGTATTTTAACAGTCCAATGTATACAATTACAACATCGTAGTTTCATACTTTATAAAATTATTTAATTTACTTATAAAGGCACCGATATTAGGTAGTCTCATTAGAAGTAGGAATGTATTTATAAGAAAAGGGAACATGAGATAAAAGAAATTACCACATAGGAAATTCCTAAAAGATAACATGAGGTTGCAATAAAACAAAAGCTTATAGTTCTCACCGGAGGAGAGAGTTGAACACGGCATCATAACTTGCAATAAAATATAAAAATTTACTTAACCGTCAATGCAGAAAATACATAGAACAAAATCAATATTTCAGACTTCCAAAATGTTACATGGCGAAAACCATTTAGTAATGATTTGTCACATAAGAAAAATTTGTCATAACTCACGCGCACATTCATCTGCAATGAAGTCAATAGAAATTAAGGTTTTGTGATCCACATACCTCTTTTCACTTTATGCTTGAAGTGATATTTGAATGGTGTCGACCCATAGTCAGTTCTCAAAATAGGAATCTCTTCTATGTCTTGCCTAATGCTTGTCATATTTGAGTCATCATCAGTCAAAACTACAAAGGTTCTAAATCTATGCTTCAACTAAGTTACATTTTAAAATAAAATCGCAATAGATCATATCGCTCATGGATGTCAGAATAATATTAAACATTAAAAAGGTTGGTACTAAAGAGAATTGAAAGAGATAACTTACTATAAAAATTATCTTTAGGGAATTTTTCAAGATAGGAATATTCTGTCTTGCTCAAAACTACAGAGATTTTGAATCCATGCTGAAATAAAAGTGCATCATGTCAAATTTACATTTTGAAAGGGGAAAAATCATCAAAATTGGTTGAGGATGTTGACCAACTTACCATTCAATTCGAAGAATTAAAACCAAAATACTTGTCCAAACCAAATGATGTTTTCTTATAAAATCTGATAATTATCATAGTTAAATGGCTATAAAAGAATAACTTGATCAAAACAAAAACAAAAATAGTTAAGGTGGAATTAGGCACAACAGATTTCATCATTTCAGCAATTCAAGCTAAAATAAGCATAGGAAATGGACCCAAGCAACAAGAACATCCTTTACTCAAACATCTCTTTGCTTTATCTCACGCACTCCCTGGCACTCATCAAATTAAAGATTTATGTAGAACCCAAACAATTCAACAACTCTATTTATTCCTCTCTGCCTTATTTTACACTGATTATATCATATATTATAAAATCTTTGAAATAATAAATGACACATACCTAATCTGAAATTCTATCCATTTCCAACTATGTGGGAAAATAACATAGAACTTTTTTTTGCCATGAAACCCAATACATAATGATTCTCACATTTTTTAAATAATCCATGGAGAAACAGATAAAGACAACGTAGTTAAGCAAAGACAACCATTGAAAACAGATAATCATCAAAAGCATATATGAACTGGTAGTTGATAATTATTAATAAATCTAATATCACAACCACACTCTAACATAAAAAATCGAATCTTCAAATTTAAAACTAGCAACTTTCTCAAACAATAACACAAAAATCAATCCAAAACATGCAAAAATAGATGCAGGAAATCAAAACAAATAGATAGACGTATCAAATGGATCTAGATTCAAGATGGGCAACAAGGAAAACCTTCAAATGAGGAGTGTCACCGTGCGGGCGCAAAAGAGGGAGATCGCCAAAAGCAATAGAAGACGATAAAAAAGAAGAGTTATTAGAGGCAGAGGAGGACTCTGAACGTAGGTTAAAGAGTCTGCTTCCTCGACCACCACCAAGCCTCAACCTTAACACCATCTAACCACTTCGCTGCATTCCTTGATCTTTCACTCAAAGATTGAATCTCTGCCATCAAAATCAAGGTAAACACAGAGAAAAGGATTAAAAAAGAAGCAAGACCTAAAAAAGATTACAACGAACACAACCAAAAAAGAAGACTCATTTCTTACCTGCGAGAGTATCATGCACTCACTGACACTCATCAAAGTAAAGATTTATGTAGAACCTAAACAATTCAACATTTCTCTCTACCTTATTTTGCACTAATTATATCATATATTATATAATCTTTGAAAGAATAAATGACCCATACCAAATTTGGAAATCTATCCATTTCCAATTATATTGGCAAATAACGTAAGCTATACAAATAACATGACTAAAAATAAGCTCATGTTATTTTCTATATAAATAAATATGTAAAATTAATAAATAGATGATTGGAACTATAGTAACAGTTCTATATGTTACATATACAAGACTTTATTGCAACCATTTTTTAAAAATTTTGTTTTCTTTTCTTATATGTAGCAATGTATTATTATTATCGTTGCTTTTTAATATTATTAAACACTATACCTTAAAAACTGTTGCGTTGTATTAATTTTTAGCAACATAGTTTTGAGCTGTTACAAATATGTCGTTGCCTAAAGCTCTTTTTGCTGTAGTATATGAAAGTGAAAGGAAAAAGGATAATTGTTATTAAAATCTTATAAGTAGCAACATAATTTTCTATATGTTGTTTGTAATTAAGCTGGACGAAAAATTACTTAAAGTTTGGATAGTTGCTAGAGAAATTTAATGTCATATATTTTACCAATAAATCAAATCATTTATGATCTATAATTTAAGTTATTAGAGCTTTGTATGAAAAATAAATTGCTTCTTATTCAATGATTTGAATCTTTGTTGAATGTCAATAAAATTTTTATATGTTATAATGATTAAAAACCAGTTTAATACAAAAAGTGTTTTTAATGTATTATGTAAAAATTTGGTGATAAGGAATTAAAAAATCTAACAAAATTAATAATTCTATAATTTTTGTTGTAAAAATTGATTACAATAGTGCAATGTTAGAAGGTAATTCAAAACTTGACGAATTTTTTTAGTAGAAAATTATGTTTGTAGGAAGGATTCAATTATCAAACATAATATGTTCATATGTCAATATGTCAAATGTGAATTTCGAGTTATGGATATGATGACTAAAGTTTACTAACAATTAAACTTACATAATTGAATAGTATAAAAAATAAACTTGATTTAGACAAAATAAAAATTATAAGATTTATGTTTAATTCAAATAAGTTTTATATACTTTCAATTAATAAATAAAAAGAAAAATTAAGGATTTATTATTTTAATAACTTTTAAGACTATCAAAATCAAATATTGTCTAAATTATTTCTACATACTTAAAATTATCTACTGATGGTAAAAAATATTCTAGACAATATTAATCTTAATAATTATAATAATCACTAAAATAATAACTATATAATTAAGTCATAAATAAATTTTGTGTAAAATGTTTTTTTTTTAATCCTGAAAACCGAACAAAACTTCCTTTGCTAAATATATCAAATGGTTCGGTGGTGTTATAAGTCGGTTTGTCAATAGTTCGGACTAGGCTCAGGCTACCTGATCCTGCTCGACCCGACCCAAGCCATACCTAAGCTTTGGGCGGGTCAGACGCCATTTTTATTTTAAGAAAACCCAGGTTGTTTAAAAAGTAGTGGCTGGTTTTTGACATTTCTAGCTATAAGGTTAGATCACCTCTTCCACTTTGCCCGTGTCACTTTGTTTTCATTCAAATCCATCCATGGGAGAGAGAAAAATTGGATAGATATTTGAATAGGAACAGAGTGGCACAGGCAAAGTGGAACTGGTGGTCCGTTCCCTGGTACTACAGCCTCACAGTATATCTAGGTTTATCGGCGCAAGATCGTCTATGCCATCTGTCTCGTTCCATCCCTGTGCCACTCTCCTTCAGCTACAAATTTTGCTCTATCCCATTTATTTATTGTAAAATTTGCAGTTGAAAGAAAATGACACAGAGTGGCACAGGACAAACGACACAGGCGATCTGATTCCAAGATTATCTCCTTGTAAGTAAAGCATAAGCTTCTAAAATATTCCAGAAACAAATAGCGCAGCAGTATCTTGGCAGCAGTATCTTGTCAAAAACGAATGGTTTTGGTGTCAGTTTTAGTATTCTTGTTACACATCATACCATATTCTTCCTTGATGCATCATTTCTCTTGACAAACTGCACTTCTAGAGAGAGAGCCCCTCACCAAGCAAAAGATACACTTGACCATTTCAATAATTCCATACAACAACAGTAGCAGCCACGACAATCCAATATAAATCCCACTCAACGCATTTCAATACTTCCGTAGATGCTTTACTTCTTCAACAATCCAAGAACCAACTTTATTACAGATAATTAGGGTAAAAAACATAGATATTTCTTATAATATAAAAAAATTAATCCTTAAAATTAGATTTCAATTTTTTTAAAACTTTGCTTTTAGACTTTGGCTTTAAAATAATGATAAAATACACGCAATATAAATAATAAATATGAATTAATTAAATATTATCAATATAATAATTCATCATAACTTTTAAACCTGATCTGAATTAATTTAATTAGATTTAAATTAATAATTTAAGATAATTATAATAAATTATTAATTTTAGTAAGATTTAATAAGTTTAATTCGAATTTAAGAATTAAGTTAATTCACCATATAAGTAGCATTTAATTAGTATAATTATGATATTTTATGATACATATATTTTATTTTTTACTAAAGTTTTTAAAAAATAGTTTTCTTAAAAAATGAAAAATTGGATTAAGTTTTTTAAGAATTTTAAAGATTGTGAATTTTTTTGTAAAATTTCTTAAACCATACGGAAGAGTTTTATGTCTCTATCCTTTAAGTACTTTTTTAAAAAATAAATAAAATAATTTATAACCAATAATTTAAAACTAACAGACTCAAAAGCCCAAAGCTCAAAGCCCAATTTCCAACTGTTTTTCTAAAGCCCATACTTACCAATTTCTGTTACCAAAAAACAAACAAGAGAGGAAAAGGAAAAAGTGCTTGAAATGCTGTGGAGCCATAGTAAATGGGGAGTGGCACCAGGTAGATATGAAATCAGCGCTTCGTAACGCAAACCACTTTTTCTTAGCTACTCGCTCCCTCTTAAACCCTAGTTTGCCCCATTCTCGCTTACTAGTTGTTCGGTTACCTTGTTCCACTCTTACCTCGTTTGGCATGGCGAGCGGTGAGTCGCACGAGCTCCACTCCTCTCCCTCTGTAGAGAACCAGTTCAAGGAGTTCCGTACTCAACTGGAAGAATCCGGAAGTTTGCGCGAGAGAATACGAATGGTTGTGAGTGACATTGAATCCACCTCCAGGCTCATTCAAGCTAGCCTCCTTCTCCTTCACCAGTCTCGTCCTGTTCCTGGTAGAAAAAATTCAAGTTTTTCTTTTTCTTTTTTTGTTATTTATAATGTTAATTTCCTCCACGTATTTATTTATGATACGGAGCAAGCAGAGGTTTTGGAGGACGCAAAGACTCAGATTAAAGTACTAAGGGAGCGTTACAATCAACTTGCGGAAATTGTTCACGGATGCCCTGGGCAGTACTACAGGTGAATTGCAGAATTGATTTTTTCTTTGGTTTAGGGATTGTGATTTTTTTGATTTATTTGGATGATTAAATAGGTATCATGGTGATTGGAGGAGTGAAACGCAGAATGTGGTTTCGCTTCTTGCTTTCATGTACTGGTTGGAGACTGGGAACCTGCTTTTACATTCCCAAGCTGAGGAAGAACTTGGACGTATGTTCATCTGGATATATTACCGTAGATAGCTAAGCTAGCTTTTGAAATTTATTTGAATTCTTGATATTTTGTGATCTAACTTTGTTGTTTGTATTTTCTGTGCAGTAAACAATTCAGATTTCAATTTGGATATTGAGGACTATCTTATTGGTCAGTGAACTCTAGTTTCTTGTACTATTCCCTTGGCAGTACTTTTGAAGTGGCATATGCTTGGAAAGCACTTTTGTTTTTTGGTTTTGGGCATAGTATATCCTATAAACTTCTAAAAAGGAAGCAGACAACCGAAAACGGCAATCCAAGAAATTACATGACTTGATATTAAGAAAGGTGGACGTCTTCATTGTAGGCTGATCCTTCTACCTGTTTCTAATGTGTCAACCTGTTAACATGTAGGTGTTCATGCTTTCTATCTAGATTGATAGGCATTCTCGTATGGACCTATGAGGGCATGGAAATTTTGCATGCAAAACGTTAAACTTAAATTGAAATGGCTGATTAGAAATCTAAGGTCCTACCTATATTCCAATATTTGATTCCTCCTTTTATTATTTGGAAACCTGTGGGTGAGCTTCAAGTGTGTTTGATGTGGGATATCAAACTTGGAAAAATTCTCATTTGTTATAGTGTTTTATATACGTTTAACATGCCTTATTAGCATGTTTTCTGAGTGCATTACTTTTACCAATCATTACAGTGCTTTGTGAGGATTGTATCCCTTTGGGTTACACTGTTATTGGGTTATGATTTTCATGTGAGTTTCTAGGATGACATGATTGTAAAATGTAGTCTAGTTTCAAAAGATTTTCTCTTTTGCTTCCTTCACTCTGATCTTACATTTATGTTTATACTGCAACTAGAAGAAGAAAGTAACAATAAAAGGTTTCATACCTAGACTTTCCTTTTCTTTTTCTGGTTAAGCTGATACCAGTTTTTCTTTACTTGTATAGGTATTTGCTTCATGTCTAACGAAATGGTAAGATTTATTTATTTTAAACTTGGACTTTATGCTACTTTCTGGTCGTGTTGACTGAGGGTAAATTTCATTAAGAATTATTTTTGGGTAAAGTATTAGAAGCTCGAGGACTGTCATGATTAGAGTTGAAACTTTTAGTGTATAAGGAGAGAAGCAAATTTCTTGCCTGATCAATTGTATCTTTGCAGCCTAGATACGTTGTTAACCGGGTGACTGCTGGGGACTATGATTGTCCAAGAATAGTATTGAAGTTCTTGACAGATCTTCATGCAGCATTCCGAATGCTTAATCTCCGCAATGATTTTCTTCGCAAAAAGTTTGATGGTAGGAATTTATTTCTGCTTTTCATTTGTTATTTTATTATGTTCTATTGGGTTTATTTAACCACACTGCATCTCCTCAATGCTACCCTGTCTTCTCCTGTCCCAGGATTGAAATACGACCTTAGGAGGGTTGAAGAAGTGTACTATGATGTTAAGATACGAGGCTTGGCAGCCAGTGGAGATCCAACCCAAGAGCAAGATGCAAAAGAAGGTCAATCATAGTTAGAAGTGGCATATTGCATGCTGTCGCATGTCAAAGTAGTTGTGTATATATATGCAGAAATGAAACTGACCAACGATGAAGCACATACCCTTAACTGAACTGATTAATGCACAATTTTGTTTTCGTTAGTGAAGGATGAATTCTTGTTATGTCATTCTTTGATCGCTTCACTGCATGGTTTGAGTTTCTGTCTTCTGCTTCTTTTGTTCATTTTCCTCCTGCCTCGCTGATGAAGGGATTATCCCTTACCATATTTCGACCATTGGCCCAAGCTACAGATCAGATATACTTGCCATGAGACTTGATATACTGACATTTTGAACTGTTTATCTAAATGTTGTGGGGGGTGAAACTTAATCCTGTCCCATTACATGTGTTCATATGTCTGAAAAATTGGAATCATTCGGTGTTATTTTCGCTTATTTTTATGAAATTAAAATTTAAAACTATCAAACCAATTAAAAAAAATTGGCTCCTTTTTTGAAAAATTTAAAAGTTTGTGTTAATAAGATTACTGCGCATAGTACATGTTAACCAATGACTAAGCAGTCCAAAATGAGAAAATGACGCGGGATACAAGGTCTAAGTACATCAAGCTAAGGCAACTTCCTTTCATCACTATAGACTTCAGTTGTTTCTGCACTTAGAGTAGAAAACATTGAAGAGAATTATCCTTATTGTGCTCCTCTATATTCTGTGAGTCAGCTTCTAATTGGAGATCATAAGGGGCAACACGATAAGTTGATTTTGTGGGCTAGAATTTGTTCTTGGACTATTTTCAGTGGAAGAGCTCGTCCTTATGTGTATGATTGGTGCAAACTGTGTCTATTCTTTTCTAACCGAATGCCATAAACTATATTTGCTTAGAACTAACTTAAAGATGATCCAATTCCCTTCATTCTTCCTCTGTTTGTTACGGCACCAATCAATGAGTAATTGCCAGCTTCTCACAGGGGCAGCTTGATTGCACAAGTTCATAATATTCCAAACGTTAAAGTGTATAAGCATTCGAAGAACAGGTTATTAATTGTTTCCATTTCTTGCTTGCAAAAAGAACCAAGTGTCAATCACAATTCTGTATGTAATTATTATCTTCTTTTCTACTATTTTTGAGATCATTTTACTATCGCTATCATGGATATTACCATCACCATTATCCACATTATTTGCTTTTGACGCTGTAGTCTCTACATTGTATTCAGCCTCAAAACAAATCTGTAATCTTCCATATTTTAAAATAATTGAGATTCAATTATGTTTTTATCTTTAATCTCAACCAATCCACTTTCTTTATGTTTATGTTTATGCCTGTAGTACACTTTTTCTAACCTATCATACCAATTGTGCTTTGCGGTTCCCACAGTACCAAACCAATATAATTTGTCTGAGTTAATGCCTTCAACCAAAATTTTGTTACCACCAACATACTCAAATGAGTTTTGCCTATCAATCTCTCTCATTATAGGAAAAGCAATCTTTTTTCAATGGGATTTTACATCTTAATAAGACAAAAAATTGAATTTCAATAAGATATTAAAGATGTCAACAAGACATATTAATAACAATACCATTTCAATTCACTCTAATATTAAACAAAAGACATATTCGTATTATTTCCATGCCATGTGCAACACATATTGTAGCTTTTTCCGTGACAAATTCACTACAACATGCAATACTTAGCTTTTATCAAGTTGGGGTCAACATTTATCGTAGCTACCTTTTTTTTTTTTTCTTTTCTCTTGAAATATATACATCGATGCCCCCTACATCCTTTCAGATACCACTAGAAAAGAAGTTGAAAATCAACAATTTGTGACATTCAAACAACCAAACAATTTATGATACATAAAAGCATCTTGGTCACTAATAAAGTTTAAAGGTAAACTTGATACAAACTTCAAGTAAGGACTCAACTGAAGTAGTCATATCAAGCCCAAGCAAGTAAACTCTTAGGTGTAGTACAGTGTAATGCTAGAGAGTTGAGTTATATGGTAATCTCATGGATTCTTAATTCTATTTCCAAGGATCCAATTGAAGCTTTCATGTATGTTAAATGTTTAAGGGGTCAAATGCAGAGGAGGATAAATGCTAGTGTAACACCTTACTGCACTGAGTCAAAGTAGCTTTAGAACAAGCTAGTCGATTTGGATCAACTTACACACTGTAGTTATGGTGCTCTAAAGCAAGAGGATGATATAATGGAGGGAATAAGCTTATGTAGGTGTAGCTTTTGATAAGGCTTCATGAAGGATAGAGCAAGTTAAAAGTAAATTATTACTCCAAAATCCTTTACTTCGAATTAACAAAGTGTACTATGTCATTCCAAGGATGGAATCACAACAACAAATTTAGTTAGGAAATGTTAATACAACTGATTTAGTGGTGCTAAATTTAAAAACACAAAATCAAGAAGACAAAAAAGAAGTGCAAATCAAAGAAGGAGCATTGGAATAAAAAATGTCCGTATAAGGAGATTTACTTTAAACTAATAGGTTATCTAGATTGGTAGCAATGAAATAAGGAAAAGAATCAAACCCATCATAAAGTAACAAAAAATTAGTACACGTTATCCTTAGGAAAAGCCAAATAACCACGAAGAAACCTATTTGGCTTCAAGATTTTGCATTAGGTGCCATTATTCTTTCCAACAATAGTTAAGAGGATTCGCAAGTTGCAAATGAAGTATTAAGATAAATGCCTAAGAGGTTAAATCAAATTACACAACCAATTTAATAAATCATAAA
The DNA here is from genome assembly GCA_025629805.1 of Erythroxylum baracoense. NCBI lineage: Eukaryota > Viridiplantae > Streptophyta > Magnoliopsida > Malpighiales > Erythroxylaceae > Erythroxylum > Erythroxylum baracoense. The sequence continues at coordinate 41,307,499 of JAOTAY010000005.1, forward strand.
TTCAGGTGATTCATAAATCCCTAATGGTATGTTTGGTTCAATTGAATAGAAATTTTATTCTTAGTGTATTCCTAACATTTATATATTCCTGTGTTTGGTTAGAAAAAGAGAACGAGAATAACTATATGAGGTTTTGTTATTCCCTAACCATGGGGAATAGCTAAAGACACTTTTTTTTAGCTATTCCATACCATAGGAAATAACAACAACAACAAGAACAACAACAACAACAACAAGAATAATAATAATAATAATAATAATAATAATAATAATAATAATAATAATATCATCATCACGATACATTCAAACACAAAATATAACAATCCAAATGAAGTTTAACATCATAATTCAAATAGAGCAACATCATAATTCAAATAGAACAAAAGAAATGAACACTATCAATTAAAGCAAAGATTTATAATAATCTAAGAACGATGTCTAATTGCCATTAAACTAGAAGCAATATTATCACGATTAGTTGTTATCCCCCGGGTTCTCTATTCTTTAACACCTTCTTGTGTAGAGTTTAACTTGGACATCTTGAAATGCATTGGAGGTATAAATTCAAGATCTTGATCGATAATGTTAAAAGCAGGATCGCCAATTGTACTTTTTCTAATATAGTTATGCAACGTAAAAACTACACAAGTTATTCTATTTTGATCCATCAATAAATACTTAGGCATTTTCTCCAATATCTTCCATCTCGCCTTAAGAACACTGAAAGCCCTCTCAATACAACTTCTCAATGATGAATGAACTCAATTAAAAACTTATTGAAATCCTCTTGGATTTGCACCATGACACTCTGATTGATGATAACTTATTTTTGTGTAAGGTGTCAGATATCCTTCTTTTTCTATATAGCCTTTGTCAACCAAGTAATATTTACCTGAGTGTTCATAGAAGCGATATAATTAGTATAACCAATTACTTGAATGCCCTATCCTTTTAATAGAATCAGTTCTTGCACTCTTGTTACTTTGTGAACTATCACTCTTCAAAACCTTTTTGCTTCTTCTGTTGTCACTCCCTTGATCATGTGTATCTTGAGGGGTAGCAACAGGAGTAGATGCAGGGTCGAGGTAGGTTCCCTCCACACCTATTCCTAATCACCAATCACATGGTAATTGTTTAAACCACTAGTCTCATCTATATTCTCATGATTATGAGGTGGAGAAGGATCATACACTTTCTCTGTAGAGGGTCTGTCACATCATAAAATGTACTCTTTCTTCGGGCCAAACATCCAAAAAGTTGATCCAACTTACATCCAAACTCAAGTTCAAGTTCTTCCTCTTTAAATGTTTTAAAATTAATGTTCTCCTATCAAAAATATAAATAACTTAAATATAAATTACTTAACTAACTATTTACCATTAAAGTAAAGGAAAATAACTTAAAATGGGGGAAACAAGCTAATCTTAATCTTCAAAGTCCACCACTCCTCACAGGCACCGATTGTTCCTTTATCATAGTTCCATCCTAATCTTGCTTCTTTCCCTTTCAATTGTTTCCAAAGACCCCTTCTAACTCTCTTCCAATCAAACTTATTTTTAAGTTTATTTTTATCTCATGATAAGTTGGTCACTTTGTGAAACTCTTCCTCACTTTCTTCCATGGTAACCTTTGACAAATAACTTCACCATGTTTTCCTTTACTCCTTTGAATATATTGGTTGCAGAAGTCACAAAAGATAAGAAGTGTTTCTTTTGGCCAACGAACCCTGTCTATATCATTCCCCCTTTTACTTTCTTCTTTGTTTCCTTTTTAGGATGGTATCATCTAATCATATATGATGAGAGAAGATTATATACTAGTTAATCAATTTGCAATTGCTTTTAGTAGTTAGTTAGTTTTACTAACTTGAATGCATGATCATGAAAATAAGTTATTATTCATATCAATTTATAAAATTATTCATATCAATTAGACTATTCAAACAAAATAAATATATAAATATTTTTATCATCGATATATTTTTATTAATTAGTTAATTTAAAATTATTTGATCTCTTAAATTTTAAATGAGTAATAGAATTAACTTGTGAATATTATTAAAAATTATATAAATTTTCATTTTAATATATGTTTAATTTAAACTATTATAATATAAAAATATTTTTCTACTAAATTACTGTTTGTTTATATATAATAATTTAAATTTTGTAATACAACACATTTTGGTAACAAAAGAACTATAAAATAATTAAATAATATTAAAAAAGATAAACATAATTTTCTAAAAATTAAAATTTTTTAAAAAACGTCAACGCACATTGAAATTATAATAAATGCAGATTTTTCAATTAAAAAGAAAGAATGAAAAAAAATTCGTAAAGCATTAACAAAATATGAAGTTTCTTCCAAGTGTGTCTATTACATAAGAAATATGAAAAACCAATTAATTTAAATAAAACTAAGCTCTTTACAAAAAATAAATATCAATACTGAGAATGAGATTAGGGTTGGTAAATCGACCCAACCTGATCCAACCCAAGTTTTGGAAATTATTTATACAAGTCTTACTATATAATAAAAATAATAATTATTTTATATAAATTTTAAATTGTTTTATTTCATTATGTGATTTGCAAATCATGAAATGTCAATGAATATCACTTATAGAATGTATAACATTTTCTTTTCTAAAAATATTGTATTAGATACCCAAATTTATTTTACTTTTAGAATTTATTTTAGATTTTTTGTTCACATTTATTATTCTAATCACTAGGTAAACACCCAATCCCAATGTCGCATGGTTACTAGCATAGTGCATAATGCACAATACACAATTACAGTGCGCATCACATTATAAACTATTAAAACTTAGTACATAAGCGCTTTTTCCTTCTTAGCTTTTTATTTATTCTTTCAATCTCCTATAGCCACTATCAAAATCACAACCCTCCAGCTTACATCAATTTATTCCTCTTCATTCATTTTATTTCTACAACATACCAAATAATAAGCCATGCTACCTAATGAAAATTGCTAGCAGGCGAAGAAGAAGGAGAAAGACAGGCAACAGACAAGGGGAACAACTAACGATGGTGACCAAAAGGTACGAAGGATAGAAGGGAGAGGACAAACTTACTAGAGAAGATGTCATTGATCGGAATATGATCGACTCATCGTTGTAACATTCTTCACTCTGTGTGTCAGTGGGAGAGTTTTGCGTATCAGTATGTTGTAATGTTTTGTATTTTTCTTTTCCATTTTAAAGGTGAAAAAGAGGCGGTGGTGTGATTGTGAGTAATAAATGGAGTTAAATGCAATAAGCTTTTGAAACTAACAAGCAATAAATACAAAGAATATATTTGAGTTCTAACTACGGTCTGCAGGAATACACTGATAAATAGAGAAAAGAATGCAAATCCAAACTAATGCTTTATCTTGTTTTATTAATTTATTATTCCTATTATTAATTAAGAATGAACTGAGGCATGGACATACTGTGAGACTTCATTTAATGAAACCAAATCTAGCTCGGATTTATCATTTATGAGATATGAGCATTTAATTTAAATGAAGCATGCTTACTAGAAACCCAAAACTCATTGATGGATGTATAGAAAGAACTCAATGTTCCATAGTTTGGCTATAGAGGTTAATTATAAAAGGAGAAGAAACACCATAATCATGTAGGAAACAAATATTTGGTAAATTAGTTTCTTAAACTAAATGAAGTTACCATTCAGACAAGTATGAACAAATAAAAGACTAATAATGGCCACCTGAATTTGCAACGATTGGATCAAGGCCAAGTGTAGTAAGAACCACCATACTTGCTTTAAAATTTTAGACACTAAGAGCTGTATTAAAAATTGCAATCTGAGGGACGAGTTCAAATGACAGTTAATAATATAATAGCAGATTATATGATAGAGGCACAAAGAAAGACTAGTACCGTTCTCCTCTCTGATTCATAAGTACAAAGAATTGAAGATGGTGAAATCCTCTTTGTAATAGTAGTTATCTTCCAAGTAAGATTATGAGCATCTTGTATACTAGTGTTCATTCCTCACTATAAGCAAAATGTCGTTTAGCAACGGATATCATTGATGAAAAATCTAAACATTTCGTCGGCAAGCCAAGTTAGTGACAAAACTTATCGACAGCCAAGGTGTGGTACAAACGACCGTAGATAATAATTTTCGACGAATAACAGAATATCTGTCGATAAATGTACCGACGGATAATTTATGTAACCATTAGTGAATATACCGATGGTTATTTGTGCGATCGACCGTCGGTAAATTTTTAACTGTCAAAATTTTTCCATCAGTAAGTTTATTACAATATTACCGATGGTTATGTTTGTTCCATCGGTGAGTATCCCGACGGTTATTTTGCGACAAATTCTGTCGGTAAAGTTAGCGACAGAATTGGTTATTTCGTCTATTATTTTATGTCAATATTACCAATGGTTTGTTGTTTTCCGTCGGTAAATAGAATTGATTTTACCGACGCACTTTATTTTGTCGTCGGTAAATTAACAAAAAAAAATTTAAAAGTATCTCGTCATTAAATTTTATTTGATGATCTTATGATTTATGCATAATTTAAACAGTCATGAATTATCTCTGCATAATATTTTGATTTGTTTATACCTTGACTTTGTTTAAACAGAAAGTTGATTAAAGATATAAAGTTAAAATTATCTGAATTGATAATAAAAACATTAAATTGTACATAATAAGTATTTGTATTTCAAATGAAATAACTACTAGTACACTATTGATTTGGTGACTGCAGATGCTCTGATTGCTACGATGAGGTGGTACCCCTCTCCTTCAACTCATCCATCTCATTACGAAGCTGAGTTATGTACTTTATCGACTGTTGCAACTGAGTTGCCAATGTCTACACTGTGTTCCAAAGCTCATGGACTTCATTGGTTGTGGATCGCCTACTAGATGTTGTTATACTGGACTGGAGGATTGCGAGTAATATGCGTTCGCAAATGAACCTAAGCCAAATATCCTGCCATGACGGTCTCTACCACCCATTGTATGAAGATAGGTTTGAGTCTCATTAACATCTTCAGACTGCTAAAACTATTGTTGAATGCTTTCTTGTATTTGGTCCTATCATAAGGCAATATTTATATTAGTAAGTGATAATTATTAAGCATTAACATTAAACCATAAATTTCACATACATTTAGTTCTCTACATCGAGTGTTAACGAATGTCACACTGTCATGTTTCTTAGTGTGAGTGTGCAAAAAGAGCTGACGTGGTGTAGGCCTCATGCTCATATACTTTTCCTGCATAAGAATAAAATGTTATAAGTGAACTAGTATTTATAAAACTTTTGGTAGAATTTCCTCTATTTTATGATATTTACCCCTATTGAACAAAGAAAATAACTCAACAACACAGCCATATATGGCATCAGACATTTATAACATTATCATTGTCCATAATAAACATATTTTCATTCCAAAATTCACACATCAAATTAAATTGAAATACAGCAAAGTAAAAAAATCAGAAGATAAATGTAAAGTGTAGATACTTACAAGTCTCTCTACATACTCGTGGTAGGTAATAAATCCTCCCGTATGTACAAGAAGACTCTCTCCCCCCGGTCCTTCACATTTGTTGGTAATTATACTCTGAAATGGACATTGCCTCAAGTGATGTCTAATATTCCTGCCAACAACTCCATATTTGTTCAGAAATATAAGGCGGTCGTACACCGGCCTTGTATATCCACCAACAAAGCCCCGATAACGTGTATGTGCTTGTCTCTCCCATACTTTATAAATGATTGCATCAAATTTAGAATCCTAAAAAAATTCTTTTTGGAATAAAAGGAAAACATTCGATAAATACTTATAATATAATAATATTTATCTAATTAATGTATAAAAATCAAATTTAAAAAATATTTTTTTGTACCTCAAACTCCTGATAGTAAAATTCTTTTGTGGCCTGAGAGATATTCTTCCATACATAACTCTCAAGATCAATCTTCTCCTCATATTTCTTGAGCACCATCTAGACGGAATCAACCTAATATAAAAACAAATAATTTTATACCATTTTTAAAATTTAAACATATAACTTAATTATAAACATATAGTGTTTCATGCATTTGCACTTACAGATTATTGAAAATTGTGATGTAAGTTCTTCCATCAGGTCCCTCAGCTCTAGGTTGGCGGCCGCCTCCTTCATCCACATTGTTTGCCCTTGATATCTCTATCGGTATAGGGCTAGTGGATGATGTAGGAGTGGTGGATGGTATAGCAGCAGGTACGGAAGGTGTTGCCTCATCTACAAGTATAGTAGCTGGAGGGGGAGGAGGTGATTCAGTTCCAACTGCAAAATGTGATGCTTCACCTGGATAGTAAGTAGCTTCGAATCGTTGTCTAAACCTTGGTCGCAGTATATCATGTTCTCTCTTTAGTGGGATATTTTAACCTGAAATTAATATTTGATTGAATTTTCTAGAATATAACAATTTGAATTCAATATTTTATACAATATATTGAAAAAGAAATAATTGATTTGTTGAATATAATATTCAATTACAAACACAAATTAATCGTTATCATCACTTAATTGTAAATCAAAATCATCTTCTTTT
>JAOTAY010000005.1:41342086-41359538 GCA_025629805.1 Erythroxylum baracoense
AAAAAGAAAAAGAAAAACCCATACCAGCCAAGCTCAGTATTGTTGAATTAGCTTTTGAGAAACTTTGATTAAGGCCTAAAATCATCAACCTTCACACTCACTCTCTTCCCTCTTGTGTTTTTTCCTCTCTCTCTCTCTCTCTCTATCAATCTAGCAAGTGGCATCAGAAGTAGATCTCATGAAGAGGCATACTACGCAGTTAAATAAAATATAACAGATAGATTTTTTTATCGTCTTCCTCCTTCCTTGGACTCGGAGTAAGTTTTTTTAATTAATTTTACCTTAATATTAATTATTTAATTAAATAGTGAGATGAGATTATTATTATTATTTACATCTGTACTGTAAACCATAAGCAATTGTTAAAAATGGAAAACTCTTTAAACGAAAGCAGTTGTTAAAAAATGGAAGATCAAAACGTAGTGTTTAAAACAATAAAAGGAAAAGACAGTTGACGCTTTTCTAACCTTTTACATTTATGACTACACATTGCCTTTTGTGTTTGTTTAGAAAGGCCGAGGCTTGGGAGTAATGGTAAAGCTATTCCTTTGTCACTAATGGGATGGGAGTATCCAAAATCAGAACTTTGTGACAAGAACATCTTTTAATAAATTCACATAATTATTTAGCTATTATAATAATAATAATAATAATGTACTTAGTAGAGACTAATGGATATTTTAGTCTTTTGTTAATTATTTCTTTATTATTTCAATTTTATGTTTTCAAATTAAATATTAATTATTAGAAATTCTTATAAATAAATCAAACTAAATAATACATATTTTATTCTATTTTTAAAGAATCACTATTTCGTTATTTATCTATTCTTGCAAGTTAAACAAACGTTTTGTAAAGATTTAATGATTTGAGTCATGAAAATAATCTTTTTGCAAAATATAAGAAAAAAGTTATTTACAATTAATGCTCCTCTCTTAATCTTCATAAAATAGGGAGTTTCGTGAACTGGAGTTGTTGTTGTCGTCGCCGTCGTCATCGTCGTTGTAGATGTATCTTATGTTTTATATAAAATTAAAGGATCATAATATTTTTTAAGTGTGTTATTATTAAAAATGGATAACATTATTGGTGGGACCAATCTGCCATGCCTGAGAGCAGTGAGGAACCAAATAGGCCAAACAATTGAAAAAGTTAGGCCTTGCAGATAATTATTCCATGCCCCTAAATAGAAGATGTCCAACTTTGGGGTTGTAGTATGACAGAAGAAGTTACCAAATCATCACAATTCACAACAAATTGGAGGGAAAAAAAACGATTTCTGAAAATGAATGTTGACTTCTTGACCTATTTTATTTTACCTTTTAATTATTATTCTTTTTTAAAAAATATACTTTTACATATGTATGACAACCTAAACCCATACAATATTTTTTTGTTGAGAATTTGGGCACAGTCCAAATAGTCGTCAACTATTTTACATGATTATTTTGTTAGTTGACTTTTATTGTTATTTAATAAAATAATATTAATAGAATTCATACCCATCATATTCTTTTCATTACACTATTTATTTGAATGATTAAAAAACTCAAACGATTTGGTCGATTCAACCGTAACAATCTTGAATTGTCTAATTTTTCAGTTCGGTTTACTTTGTTGTTAAAAATCGTTTAATTTATTTATTTTATTATTTAGTCGGTCAATTTAGTAAGTTAATAAGTTTTTATAAACTAAAAAAATTAATTAAGTAAACCGACAAAAAGCAAAGTAAACCGAACTAACAACAAAGGTTCATTTAATAATATCTTGTCTTACTGGCTTTTAAAATATTGCTTATTTGTCTCTTTTCTATTTTTTTTCTCAGTTCTTATTTTGAAGCAACAATTTCTAAAAATAATAGGTATAGAGAGGTCTCTAAATCTTTCTTAAGATCATCATTTAAAACTAGAAAGTTGACTCATAATACACAACAATAAATTTAAAAGAGAGAGAGAGAGGAGCGAAGCCAATTTTAGAAAAAAGAATATGAAGAAATAAATGCATGGTTATGCCATTGCTAAAGGTAAGATAGTTGACAAGTTTAAGCTATTTGTACCAAACCAGAAGATGCCCAAACAACAACAAAGACGACGATAATGATGACGACGACAATAACAACGAAAATAGATTATTTATTTTCATTACTCTGTTCATATCATATTTTATGAGCATCAATCAATCCAATAAATAAGACTCATAGAAATTAGATTGATAGACACTCATAAAATAGAGTAAAAACAGAGTAATAACAACATGTGATATGAACTTTAATAACAATATTTTAGTAAAATTTTCGCTGAAACGTAAAATGTGGAGATGTCTTATATTGCGCATCCTTATTCCTAACTAATAGACATGTTGTTTTCAATGGACCATGTCCAAATATGAAATTGAAGATGATGATTAATTTAAAAAGTAAACAGAGGGTTTTAAACAAATAGAGAATCTACTCGACTAAAAAATTCAATTAGCAACAAATATAGTCTCTTTTATTTAAATAAAATAAAATAATTATAATATGTTGTCATGCAATTGTCATTTAATTGTCTTCTTCAATCAAATAAATTGTACAAGTTGCAAATCTACAAATATTAGAAACAATAAATTATACAAAAATTGATCAATCCCTTTTTAGGTTATATATTAAATTATTATTTATTATATGTATGCAAGAAAAAAGTAGCAACTAATAAGAGACTTGAAAAAATACAACTTGAAATTTCACTTTTGGATAACAATTAGTTACTCTTTGTAGCCAATTTGCCATTACATGTTAACTTCTATTTTAAAAAAAATCCCATTTAAATAATCTATGTAAAGAATATAAAATTATAAAATCAACGTAATAAATGCATGTTATAATGAATAATAGATTACTTCAAGGCTTACCCTTTGAAATATGAGGTTATAAAGTAAAATAAGAAAATAAGGTAGCAAGTATTTTTTAGACATACAGTGTTAAACTAACCGAAGCATGTATAGGTTGGTCCAGGCAACAGTCAGGGAATCGCCTCTTGGAACAGTGGCCGCTCACGGTGAGACTCCGACGTGAACTAGACTAAGTAACAACCCACCACAATGTCAGAGCATTGCTCATTGTCGGCATCAGATTATCTGTTGTCGATAACTGTGTGGATGAAAATAAATAAAACAAGTTAGAACGGGTGACCCGTCCTAATTTTCGGTATACGCCAATCTGTTCATGAAATTTTTATATATTTGATAGATAAACATATTGGAATTCTTTGAAGTTCGTGAAAAAAATAAAGAAATTATAAGAAAAGAAAAGAAAACATCTATATCTGTTCAATCCAATCATTAAAAACTGATTATTTTATTAATTAATCGATCAATTTTTATAAATTAATAAGTAGTTATAAACTAAAATTAATTAATTAATTTTTATTTAATAATAACTTTCTTCAATTAAACTTCAAATTATTTAATGAAAAAGAACATTCTCTTTCAATCATATTTTAAATTCTTTAATTTTATTCAATCTTTAGCTAGTATTATGACAGTCTAATATCGATTCAATCTTTTAAACCTTAAACATTTAGCCTTACAAGTTTAACTTCTTAAAATATTGCGTAACACATGTACCGTTAATCATGTATTAAAGAATTAAGAGAAGTTATTAAGGAAGTAAAATAAGATCCAATCGCCTGTTACACTAAATATGTCTAATTTTTAATTTAATTAGCTTATGCATTCACATCTCCTAACATAATAAACAATATGAAACAAAATAGATTCTTTTATCTTCTCTTGTTAGTATCTTTGTCACGATATTTCCTAAAATGTTCTATGCAATGTAATTATACATTAGCACGATCTAAAGGGCAGGCCTTGATAGCTCCTTTTTTCCTACGATATACTTTTTGCTTCCCTTTAGGACCACAAGTTATAAAATGTTACCATTAATGGTTTAATCTTTAGATCTGATTATTATAACATTGGAGCTAAAGTGGGTCTTGCTAAGATCATTTTTGGTACGCTTTGAAGTAAAAAGTACAGAGCAAAGTAGTATAATAAACACAAACAAAAGCTAAATTCTAAATCCCATGCAACCTCAAGTTGGAGGAATCTCTCAGTAGACGCCAGGGTCCACATTGTCCTGCTTTATTGCCATGTTATGAGAGTATGGCACGATTCAAATGTATTAATGTGATCAAATTAACTAAAGTAGAAATACTTGGTCAAAATTTATTGAGTTACATCACTTTTAATAATAAGATTATATTTTTATCCTAATAACTAAAAGTTTTCTTTATTGAGATTATAATAAGGGTAAAAGACAAAGACCTTAAAAAATTTTAATCCTTAAAATTTTTGAATTCTTTTTATAAACTTTAATTTTATAGAAAAAGCCCATTTTTTAGACTTTGATTAAAAAAATGATGAAATATATATTATATGAACTTCACAATTTTATCAATCAAGTACTGCTTAATTCGATTCAAATTAATAATTTATTATAATTATTTTAAGTTATTAATTTGATTCAAGTTCAATAAATTCAAGTCAGGTTTAATAGGTGGATTGACTTATCTTATAAGTAACATTTGATTATTGCATGTTTGATATTCGTACTGTGTGTATTTTATCGTTAGTCTTTAAAAAAAAGTTAACGTAATAAGTGTATAAAGCTCTTTGCTTTGCAAGAATATAGAGAGGGTCATAATGTACGCAACCTTTTTTTTGTCTCTTTACAAAGAGGCTATTCTCATGACTTGAACTTGTGACCTTCCCTTTGTATCTTTACAAAGAGACTGTTTTTATAACTTAAACTTGTGACCTTATAGTCCCAAAGGAACAACTTTATCAGTTTCTTATAGGCTTACTCTCATCATTAGTCTTTAAACGAATTCTAAAACAAGAAGTTTTTTCAATATTTATAAAAATTGAAAAAATCTTAAACTACAAGAGAGATTTATATATTTTATTTTTATAATAAGTTGTACCTTTTTTTATTGGCAATTTAATAATTCTTCTTGGAAATTATCAAGTAAATAAAAAGAAAACCTTTGCACCAATTGATCATCAAGAGAATTTTAAAAATGTTAACAAAAAAAGATTCCTTTTTTCTTAATTAGAAGTCAAAATCTGAGACATAAAATTGAAAACAAGCACATTATAACGTGGGGGAATCATATTGAGAAAACATTACAATAACAAAAATAATGATGATTCAATGCATCAAGCTACACATGTGTAATGACTTTCTAAAATGATTCACCACAAACTGTACGGTTTATAATCTAATAATATGTGCCTCAAAACCAAAGCAACTCTCTCTCAATGTTACAAATACGTTTCTGATTTTCAAGCACATTCATTGAACTCTTATCTAAACTCACCACATGTTAATTAATGTCTCTTAGCCAAAATAATAAGCGCTAGAATTACAAAATTAATGTTAATTAAAGTAACGCAAGAGTTGAGTTAGGGGACTCTTTCTTAAAAGTATATTAGATTGAGATTTTTGGGGCTCCGTAAATTGAGAGTAAGGCGTCCATGGTTCACTGTATCTTAGTAGGATGTGTGCATGTGGTGATTAGCAATTTTACAAATTATGTTAAAAAAATGTTGTTTATGACATTATAATAACATTATACATATAATTGCTGATAATGGAAGAGCATCAATCACCAAGTCACCAAAGCATCTAATGTTAGAAGGCCTAACTCACGCTTAAAAGCTAACTTGAAAGGGAAGGTTTGTACACTATTATAAATGGCTGAATGTACTCATACTTATTCGATGTGGGATTCTTGACACACTCCTCTCAGCTCAAAGCAGGGTTGGACATTTGTTGGATATATTGGGCAAAGGGACAAAATTGGGCACCGCCCTAAACTATCAAGACATACAAACTACGATACCATGTTAGAAGGCCTAACTCATCCCCAAAAGCTATGTTGGAAGGCCTAACTCACCCCTAAAAGCCAGTTTGAGAGGGGAGATTTGCACACTATTGTAAATGATTGAATGTGCTTGTACTTATCTGATGTGAGATTCTTGACATCTAAAGAGGTGATTCAATTGATAGAAAAAATCTTTCGTATACATTATGCCTTTCTCAGTTAATCAAAAGTAATGTTTTAAAATTGGACAAGATGTTAAACTGGTAAGATATAAAATTTAAGGTTTAAATGATTCAACCGGTATTAGACCATCATACAATTAGCTAAAGATTGAATAAAATTAAAGAATTTAAAATATAATTAAAAGATATTGTCTTTATTTATCGAAGAATTTTAAGTTTAATTGAAAAATATATTATTAAATGAAAACTAATTGATTTATTTTGGTTTATAAGAATTTATTAATTTAAAAAAATTGACAAATTAATTAATAAATTGATCATTTTTTAATAACAAGAGTTATTAAAGTAAATTTAAAAGAAAGTTGAAAATCAAACTAAAAAGTTGAACAGGTCAAGATTTTTACGATTAAATTAGTCAAATCGGTTGAATTTTTTTTAATCATGAATTAAAAGAATAGTTAGCCTAAAGTGGATGTACATTATAACCTTATGGCTTATAAGTGTCAATTAAATTTACTCCGCCACATAATTTGGTCACGCACATAAGATCCCACAAAAGTCATCACCAGCCACTAACTTCTTCCCACCTGTCACAAGAAGTTCCAAAATCGTTAGATGTAACGAAAAAGCTCCAATTGTCTAGGACACGTGGAGAGTTGCAAACTAACACTGTCTTGTCAGTTACTTGTCGCGCTTGATGCGTTAGGCTTCCGATTTCATTTTCTTTGCACGTACGTAGATTCTCTGCCCCTTTTATGTTACAACTTACATAAAACTTCCTGTTAATTCTCATTTTTCATTCATGAATTCGCTCGTTTTTTGTTTTGTTTTTTCTTTTTTAATAGTTGTGGTGTGATGTACTACTGTTCTTCCTTTCTCCTTTTCATTTGATCGACCAGACCCACTTATATTTTCTTGCCCCTTGTTTGGATTGATAGAAAATGGGGTTTCAAAGTAGCTTATTAGGAATCATTGGAATCGGGATTGGAATCCCAATTGGCCTTTTATTAGGTTTCTTTATTTTCCTTTACTCTGATCCTGAGGATGTTAAGGTAACACTTCCTATCAATCCTTCTTAAAATTTCCTATCAACTTTCTGCAACTGTTCTATACATTTATACGTAAAGCCATCTTCTTTTGGTTCAGGGAATGTACTGCAAGCTACATTTAGGTTTTTGAATGATCTGTTCTGTTTTGATGGGTAAGAATTCCTTTCCCAGCTCGTCTAATTAAGCTTGTATATATGTAGGAACCTGTAATCAAGCCACTTCAGGAGTTGGATACAAGCAGGCTGTTTGATTTTTTTCCAGAGATTCCCATGTGGGTGAAGCATCCTGACTATGACAGGGTGAGTTCTGTTGCTTTTCATGTTGAATGACTTCTCTTGATTATAATCTTACGTTATGTTTTACCATTGTTCTTTCAATATGATTCTCAGATTGACTGGTTGAATAAGTATGTGTGCTTTATGTGGCCCTACCTTGACAAGGTAAATTGAAATATCTTTAATTAGTGTTCATATCCCAATTAGTATCTGCATTCTCTTTGAAATATGTGCCTACAGGCTATATCTGGTATGATAAGAAGCATGACAGCTCCTATTTTTGCCGAGTATAGCAGCAAGTTTCTCATCAAGTCTATAGATTTTAAGAGCTTGACCCTTGGAACTCTTCCCCCTATTATGCACGGTGAGTATCAGATATTGTTGATGTTATTTGCGGTTGCAGAGGTCCTTTGAACTATAACTATACTTTTCGGCTTGGTGATCTTGATTCTATCAAACTTACGAGTTTTTAAGGAAACAATTAAGATCTAGCTTTGTTTTCAATAGAAAAATAGCTCTCCTGTAGGCTGTATTGTATTCTACCAAGTGATCATCATCCACGTAAAGGTACCTTTCTATCATGTAAAATTATCGTTTTCTTATGGCTTTTTATTCTTGGAACTGGCTGCAGGCATCAAAGTGCACGAAAGTAATGAAGAAGAGTTAGTTTTTGAGACTGCTGTTAGATGGGCTGGAAATCCTAACATAACCCTGGTGTTGAATTTCTTTTCCGTGCCCGTCACGGTTCAGGTCAGAAGAGATTTCAAATACACAGTACCTACAACCTTAGTTTTCTTGTTTCTGATTTATACAGCTAATGTAATGTTTTTCAAAAGCTTTCAGCTTTTGCCAAGATATTGATCAAGTGTTTGTTCTTGTTCCCAGTTGTTGGATGTCCAAGTGTCAGCAGTCCTACGGATAACCTTAAAACCTCTAGTACCTACATTTCCTTGCTTTTCCAACATCTTAGTTTCGTTGCTAGAAAAGGTAATGATGCCAAGTGCTGGAATTGCCAGCTCATTTAGACAGTTTGCTTATGGCTCAACAAAATGACAGAGCTATATATCTGATTGTAGCCACACGTCGACTTCGGAATGAAACTACTTGGAGCTGATGTTATGGCAATTCCAGGGTTGTATCAATTTGTTCAGGTACTCAGGTAGTTTCCAAATTTTGATTGGATGCTCATAACATGCAGGTTGGACTTTCTTTGTTTATGCTGCTTTTGGAAAACTGTGCTAATCGAAATTGTTTAAATTATCTTGAGATGGTTGACCTTTGGAAGGTGATGGCCTAAAATATTAACAAAATCATGACCCATAAAGCTGGTGCTTGGACAATATCTGCAGTTACCTTGTGTACACGTCATAAAGGATTCTGTTTGTGCCAGTTAACTTGATTCTTCCAACATTATGGAGAACAATCTCAAATTTTAAATCATTAACAATCTAAAATTTTAAATCATTTCACTTCTCTTCTTGCTATGTTCAACATATAACATCTCACCAGCAGAGTAGAACTTCTCTGGGCAGATTCTCATGGAGAGTATTGCGGATTGAAAATTCTGGGAAATGTTACTGCCAAGTATTTCAGAATTTAATCCTAAAAGACAGCAAAAGAAGATGTAAATCTTAAAGTGCAGTCGTCAATAATATGGCCCTGCTATGCTCACATCTCAAGCTCCAAGAACTAAGCTGCTAAACAAGAAATTTGAAAACCAAAACTAGTCAGGGTGGTCATGAATATAAGTGTTTCTTCTTACATTTTGGGGATATGTATGAAAATGCAGAGTCTTCGTTAAATGATTCCTTAATTTACTGCTACCAGGAGCTGATACGAAAGCAAATTGCTAGCCTCTATATGTGGCCACAAACACTTAGCATACAAATCCTCGACGACTCAGCGTAAGTTCTTCGGTAATGCAACATTATCAACCATGATTTTCTTTAGCTGTCAGACTAGAAAAACTCTACTTGCTGTGAAAATTTGGAAAAGTTGTTTGCTTCTGCAATTAGTCGTGGAACTTTGTGGTTAAGAGATAATGGAAAAGAGTAAAAACACCATGAGATATTTCAAGTGAACTTTGTCATCAATCATTCAGAGAGATTATCAATGATGATTGATGAATCTTATGTTCCAATTTTCGATAAACAGAGGAGCTGTAAATAAGCCTGTAGGCATTCTACATGTGAAGGTTGTAAGAGCACTAAATCTCTTAAAGATGGACCTTTTTGGAAGCTCTGATCCATATGTTAAACTCAGCCTAAGCGGTGAAAGATTTCCAGGAAAGAAGACTTCTATCAAGATGAAGAGCCTTAATCCACAGTGGAATGAAGACTTTAAGTTCACCGTCAAAGACCCTGACTCTCAAGTTCTTCGGCTACAGGTTTATGATTGGGAAAAGGTAATATATACCTTTCTTTTTTTTCTTAGTTCTATACTCCATAAGATGATTCCTTTTTGTTGGCTTAGCTTGGAGTACAGCAAACATAAAGGAAACAAGAGTGTCAGATTTGTTCACTTTTCTGTGAATCCAAGTTGTCTGAGAACTCTGTAATTCTGTTGGTTGCAGTTTGGGACCCATGACAAGTTGGGCATGCAAGTAGTTTCATTGAAGACGCTTACACCTCATGAGACTAAAGCATTTACACTTGTTTTGGCCAAGAACGAAAATCCAAATGACCCAGAGAACAAAAAACCAAGAGGAAAGCTTATGATAGAATTAACGTTCAAACCTTTCAGGGAAGATGGTGAAACGTTTAGTGGATTTTTAGATTGTAGTGAACGCACACAAAGTGAGAGTAGAAGCGTATCTCGAGACTTATCGTCAAACAAAGGTGGTTTACTTGTAGTCACGGTTCAGGGTGCCGAAAAAGTTGAGGGAAAGCATCATAACAACCCCTATGCAGTGATTATGTTCAGAGGAGATCTGAAGCAAACCAAGGTAATTGAGTTGGCGCCCGAATTTTAAGAAAGAAAACAACTATATTTCCTTAAACTTCATGTTCCAATGATACTTTGAGCTGTAATTTAGAAAACATTTTTTAAACTGCCAATCCATTTAATTTGTCGTGGATTGTAGATTAACAAGAAAACACGAGACCCCATTTGGAATGAGGAATTCCAGTTTGTCTTAGAAGAGGCTCCATTGAAGGAGAAGATAAACATTGAAGTAATGAGCAAGCGTAGAGGATTCCGTCTCAGACGCAAGGTGCATGGCAGTAACCAACTAGCCATTACTAGCTGTAGTTCCCCTACTACTCTCTTTACTGTTTTGTGTTTCTAAGGTTCGTTCTGGTACAGGAAACACTGGGACATGTGGATATTAATCTTGAAGATGTTGTTCACAATGGCCGAATCAACCAGAAGTACCATTTAATCAACTCCAGAAATGGACTTATATCTGTCGATATTCGGTGGAGGGTGATTTAACAGTTATTAGCTACCTGTAATTTCCTCCATCAATGTGAGATTAAAGGCTCAATTATACTACAATCAAGTCAAATGATCATGTTTGGTTCCTATAGCACGAAAATTGCAATTTTCTTTTGGTCCATAAAACTTACGAGACTTCTCAAGGTAACTTCTTGAAGAATCTCTAATATTTATAATCTTAAATTCAATTTTTTAATTTCTTAAAACTGTTAGACTTGACTATAGTACACAACTTCTCAACTAATTAAGTGTAAGGTTGCGCATTAATGGACCTCTTCAAACTCCACGGTCCAGTAAGATTCATACTAGGTATTGTTGTTGTTAGACTTGACTATGTTAATATAAAATTTATAATCACTCCTCATTAAATTTTTAATTAATTATTTAAGAATATATTATCAATAAATACCTTATATTGTTAAAATTTTATTTGAAAAGCACTTAAATAACAACAATTCAAATTTGCCTATATATATTAAGAAAAGAATTTCTGAACACTATTATAAAATTATAGTAAAATTTACATAAAAAGTAGTTTAAATAAGAAAAATGTATGCAAATTTTTATTTTAGTATACAATATTAAATAATTTCTTAAAATTAAAAAATAATCTCTTAATTTTATATAATTAAAACTTAATCCTTATTACAAAATATACTTTTATTATAAATTACCATTCTTATTATCAATTTTATTTTTCAATAATTACTATTTATTTACCAAAGATCATTTTTAGTCTTATTTTTCTTTGCAAAAGTATATGATCATTTCTTATTTGGATTCTCCGATTTCTTTTCTTTTCTTTTTTCATAAAGACACTTCACACCGGATCATTTTAGCTAAAATTTTACACTTATCAAGCAAATCAAGAAAAACCAATCAAAGGCGATAAAAAGTATATTTATACTTGAATACATCGATCATTAATTACTTAAAACAACAATTAGATTCCCATAAAAAGTAATTAAAGATATCAATAAGGGCGTTAACAAATGAACTCCATCAAATTAACTCTAAGAGGCAAATTGAGCTTCTATAATAGGTCATACATCTTAACCACATCAATTACATGACCATGAGAGTAAAGTAGAGTAAGTGAAACTGCTAAGTTCTTGAAGTACATTACCACCATTTTATTCATTCTTTCATGTGTAGTTTCAAAACGTCGACATCGTCCTCAATCTAGGTATGACAAAATAGCCTAGACCCAATATGCTCGGCCTAATATGACATGTCTAGCTGGATTGGTCCGATCGCAGTTAACTTGAAGCCAACAAACTCAATATAAGTTAATTGGGCATCATGTTGAGCTTGACTTTAAAAAAATGGACTTCAAGCAGGGCTCAAACTCAGACTTCTAGGTCTGACTTGAGTCGAAGCCCGAGTATATATGGTTAGAAGACCCAAAATTCCTTTTATCTTCACTTATTGCATGTCTCCCTTTCTTCTCTATATCAATGTTTTCACTTTTAACAACCCCCAGACTTGTTTCTTCTATTCCTCTTCACCTTTATTTTATAGTTTGCAACTATTTCAATCTTGTTTCTTCTGTTTGTCTTCTCCATTTCACAGTTTTCTAGTTATCTCTAGTGCTTTCTTTTCTTGACATTTCTCTCTTGACAATTATTATTTAACAATGTAAGCTCTTTACTAATGCATGCCATTCTTTCTCCATAATCTTTTCCCTTCTTATATGTCATTTCATTTTTTGAGTTGGAGAGCTACAATAGGTTATAATCTTTGCTTTAATTATGCTTTATGATTTGTGTGTTGTTTCTATATGTGTGTGACATAAAAAAAGAATAAAACAAAATTAAAGTTGTTGTCTTCGTAATGATGTATTGATTTTGATTTGATTTAATGGTTGAGTAAGATTAGAATCTCAAAACATATTTTATATGGTGTTTGACTGTTTAGGGCAAAAATCTGGGTGAAGAAAGAAAGAAGGTAAGATTGAACTGAATATTTGGATCGAGTCAGGTCGAATTATGTAGGTGAGAGTTAGGCTTGTTCAGGCTTTGGACTTGTTTTGAGCCACCCAAAACTTGATCGTGCTTTGGCTCGGGCCACATAAGCTAGACCCGACTTGGCCCGACCTATTCTCATCCCTACTTCAATCTCACCGTGATCTTAGACATTGACATCCTGGGATTTCTTCTGACCTCATCCACTACCATCTCATATGATGAGGAGTTCAAAAGGAAAAATGCAAACTTTATAACCATCAACGACATAATCACCCCTATCCACGTGTGCCAAATACATCCCTTCATAAGGTTTTATAACTCAAACTTAAAAGGAAGTAAGAGAAAATTAAATTATAGCGAACATGAAAAAAGAGAAAGTTCAACTAGGAAATTTTCACCACCTCATACAATGACAAGTTTAAAAGGAAAAATGCAAACTTTGTGACTATTAATTATGTAAACACCTCCATCCACACATGTCAAATACAACCATTCACAAGGTTTTATAACTTGATCTTAAAAGGAAGCAAGAGAAATCAAATTACAATGAACATGAAACATGAAAAAGTTTAAAGTAGGAAAATTTTAAAAACATGAAAAAATCCACCCAATGGCAATTAAATGAGCAATTTTTGACCACCTATTGTTGATTCTTAAGCAATGAGAGGTTAGGTTTTAGGGAGTTTAGCCATTATTTTCAATATTTCATATTTGTCTCAAAATTAACCTATACTTCAAACTTTGGATGCCTTCCTCTTTGTTCCATTTTCTTGAATAGGTTCCTTTCCTTTGCTTTGTGATACATTTAGTACAATGCTCTATTGATAAGACGTTTGTGTTTGACTATAAATAAAATAAATAAGATCAACTTTTTATAACATACATTTTAATTCTTTCTTCAATATGAAATAAATAAGCTTACCATCATTTGGCTCATGGCAAGCGACCTAGGTGTTGCATCTTTAATTTTCTAGAATTGTGTCTATTTTATTTATATTTCTTGCATATGACATGTCCTTCAGTCCAAGTTAAAATTTCACCAACTTCCTTTATTCATTTTTTCTTTAGCCTTCCAACTCTTTTCATATATGTAAGAGGATTGATCTTTTATCCATGTTCTTCCTTATGTATTGGCCAAAAATGTTCACCTAGTATTAAATTTATGCTCTTACAATAATACCTCATATATGCCTATTTGGTGTAATACTAATGTATATGATCCTTAGGATTCCCTCTCTCCAAGATGATTACTGAAATGGCATGGCTAATAGGGATCCTAATTGGCTCCCATCTTCCACATGAACAATCATTCATTTTAAGGTTCACTATATGATAGTCATGCATATAGTGCTCAATTTCAAATTTTCCATCACCTATAAAGACGAGTTAAGTTATCAGCAACATTCGAATAAGTAGGTATGAAATGTAACAAATGTTATTACCTATAAAATGATCTAAATGATTATTGGTCTCCCTTATGTTTTGCTCTAACTTTGATATAATGTTAAGACTGGTAATTTGAATATTGTATTGTACTAGTCGTACCTGCCAAAAATTGGTACCGAAGAAAAGAGTACATATCGAACTTTAGTACTGGTCAGTACCAGTTCTTTTGGTTAATACTGGCCACCAACTGGTAACTAAAATACAGGTCAAATGCTGGTTATAATTTTAATTTTTTTAAAAAAGGACTAAATTGAAAAAAACTTAAAATTTCTACTATATAAAATAATAAATATCTATATATATAAAAAATGACAAATTTGCCTACAATTTATTTTATAAATAGTAAAGATAATATATCATATTTACGATGTATATACTTTATAGTGCATATATGTGAAAAATTATTATAATAAGTTTTGAAATATATAAAGATAACATTTGAAATTAAATTCACTTATTATAAATACATTTTTACTTTATATTATTCTTAATTTTGTATTTATATGAGAGTTAAATAATCTTTTTTCATCTTAATTTATGAGAAATATGTGAAAATAATATTAATAAAAATAAAAATATTTCTTATATCAAATTTATATTATTATGAATTTTTGAGAAAGGATTTAAGTAAGGTAAAAAATTATCTAACATAATATATTGAAGGACTATTTTGTAGTTTTCTAAAATTTAGAGACTAATTTGTGATTTTTAAAAATTATCTGAAACAGTACTCGATATTGACAAGTACTGGTATCGTATCGTACCAAAACCAAATTTCTTCCGTAAGTCTGGTACAATATTCATAACATTGGTTAGGAAATATATTGTTATATGCAACCATTCCTTGCTTCTTTTGATGAGATCTCTCTAAGATAGCTCTTATCATCATTTTGAAGTGAATCAAGATTGGTTTGTCCCTCGCATTTCTCAAATACATATTGAAACACTCTGCTGTGTTATTTGATAATAAATCACTCTTGCATCTTCTATCAAATACATGCGTACATCATATCTTCTTAGGAATATTTGTAAACCAATAATGTGCATCCTTGTTTGTGCATTCCATCCTTACGCGTGCCCTCCATCTTACTCATTTGCCTCTTATAACCTTGTTAAGTACAACACAATGTGTTTTGGTTGTAGGTGGAAGATGGATTGCTATTCTTCGAGAGGAAAGTTGCCATTTCTTTGCTTTCAGGATTCATATGGCCTCTCGAGGGAAGTATTCGTGTTTCCATTCCCTTTGTGTTTTTATTGGTTTTAAGACATTTAGGACAATGTCCCATTTAAGTATAAGGGTGGGGCCAGTTTTAAATTTTTTTTTGCACTTAGAATTATGATGAATGATGAATGTGAATCATGAAATTCTGTCATAATAATTGGACTGAGAATTGAGTTGTATGCTTGAATTTGGATTAGGCAGCTTGAGAGGAAGGTGAATCATGTGGATTGATTGAAGTAGTTGGGTGCATAAACTCAATCAATAATTTGATACTTGAGTGATTAGGTAATGTATGAAATTTTGATGGATTTTCATATAAGCACATATGAGGTTTTGAGCCTATATGATTGCATTTCACAGTCATTCTGTTTCTTTGTTGTGTGTGAGGCTCCCCTAGGAAGATTACCTTCAGAACTTGCATTGAATCGGTTTAAAACTACTAGTTGCATGGTTTATGAAAATGATTAAGGCCTTCTTTGTTTTGAACCCTTAGCTTAGATAACCCACCAAGTCATTTTTCCCTTGCAGACCCCTTTGAACCTTTAACCTTGTTTGTTTATGTATTAATCACCTTACATTGAAAAAAAAAAACCAGCTAGCCTTACCCTGTCACAAGTTTAATGAAGTACTAAGTAAACATTTACTGTCTATAATTTAGGGACTTTTATTTTGTATTGTATTTTGAGATATTTTTAGAGGTACTTTTACTCATGTTTTGTTGATATATGCTACTATTGTTTCCTACTAAGCGTTTACTTAGTACTTTGTGAACGCTTGTAAGTAACCCTTTGACCTTTTTACCTTACCTTAACCTAAACTCCATTACAACCCAAGTAAAAGTCCTTTTGATCTATGTTAACATGTATTCTATATAGAGGAAAATGGGTGTATTTGCAAGCCTATGGTAGTATAGTCTTTTAGAGGGAGTCTTGAGTAAAACACCAACCCATCACATACTTGAGTGATATGAGTGAACACCGTGAGAAAAGTTCATCTTAATTTTAAGCTTACCTTTGATCAATGGTGTCTTCATTTGACTTTGTTTATGTGCATTGATGAAAAAAATTATTATATATGTAGTAGCTTAATACTTGAGTTGCCGATGTCTGAAGGATTGCATATACTTGATTTTCTTTGAAAACGAATTGATATAATAGTTTGGTTATGTTTAAATTGCTTGAGGACAAGAAATAGTTCAAGTGTTGGGGTATAGGATTGAATTATCTTACATTTTCTTATGTACTTCCATGTGATTTCAATCTTATTTTCAAGGTAAAATGCTTAATTTGTGTTGACTTCTAGGTTGAATATCTTGATATGCATATTTGAGACCAAAAAGGCAAGATTCTAAAGCAAATTGGAGCACAAATGTTTAACAAGTTAATGAAGATGGACAGCTGAAAGAAAAGAGAAGCAAAACGACACTGCAAAATGAATAAAATGCAGAGGACAAAGCAGTCGAAAGCTAGCGTAAAATGCTAACGTTAAAGCGTTGCGTTAGCATTAACGTTAGCGTTGAAAGCTAGCGTTAAACGCTAACGTGAACACTAGCATTTTAATAAGCGTGAACGCTAACGTTTTAACAAGGCAAAAGGGTTAAGAGAAGGCGTGAATAGTAGGGTGGAATTACTAATAATTCGTCCCATCAGCTACAGGGGCATGACAGTAGAGAGGAGAGGAGAGTGAAGAGTGGCTAAAATGAAGAGTGGAGGCGGCAGAGAAGAAAAGAAGAGTTGCATGAATAATGGGTGGGACAAATGTTTATTTGTCCCATCATGAACAGTGAAGAAGAAACGTTTGCGTAGTGAAGTAGAATTTAGGGGTTTTCGGTTAGGGATAGAAATAGGGGCTAAGCTCTATTTTTTTGGGAGACCTATGGAGGAGTAACGTCTCGACATCAGTTCGGAGGTAATATCGACACCGATGACCCGAGTTAAGTATTTTTTATTATTTTTGTTGTTTCTTTCTCTCATTAGAAATTGATTGTGTTATCCTATGTTAATTGATTT
>JAOTAY010000005.1:41384522-41407980 GCA_025629805.1 Erythroxylum baracoense
GCAATCATTGCCAAACTATGTGATGAACTTATTTCTTTTACCGAAAGGGGTGTGCGAGGAGATACAGCAGATGATGAGATGATTTTAGTGGGGTAAAGGTCAGTATGGAAATAGAAGTATCCACTGGATCAGTTGGGAAAGATTGTCGCAGCATAAACATATAGGGGGCTTGAGTTTCAAAAAGCTTCTCCAATTCAATGTTGCTATGTTGGGTAAATTGGGTTGGAATATTTTTAAACATTCTGATTCTCTTGCTAGGAGGCTTTTAAAGGCAAAATATTTCCCACAGTGTCCTTTTTTGGAAGCTCCCTTAGGATCGAACCCGAGTTACGTTTGGAAAAGTATTAGAGAGTCACAGAAGCTTTTAAAATCGGGTTTGATGTGGCGAGTTGGTACAGGTACTGATATTTCTATTTGGCTTGATGGCTGGCTTCTGGATCATGAAATGCCTATGGTTACTACAGAGTTTGATGTAGCTTATAGAGTGTTTATGGTTTCAGATATGATTGAAAATAGAAGGTGGAATGTGGAATTAATTAATTCTGTTTTTAATGAAAGGGAGAGACATTTGATTCTTTCTATTCCTTTAAGAGCAGGCTTCTAAGCTGATTCGCAATTTTGGAGGTTCGAGAAGAAGGGTGAATATTCTGTCAGGAGTGCTTATAAGGCTCAGGAGCGGGAGTTAGGTGTTGTCATTAATGTAAAACAAAAGTCATTTTGGAAAAAGCTTTGGTCTATTCCAACTGCTCCAAAAGTCAAAAATTTTTTGTGGCGAGCTGCATCTAATTCGTTGCCTTGCAGAGAGTTGCTTCGCTTAAGGAAAGTGAATGTTTCTGAGTTCTGTCTGATGTGCAGTGGTGGGGTGGAATCTATCAAGCACTTATTAGTCGATTGTCGTTTTGCCAAGCAGGTGTGGCAGTCTTCACCGTTAGGGTGGTTCTCTCCGATAGTTCAGAACTTCAAGGAATGGCTTATGTGGGCATTAGCTCTCTTCAATCCAAAGGATGCTGCAACTTTGGCCTATCCAAATGCATCAGGTTGCTCCTTACGTAGCGTACATATGTGCTCTTTATAGTCGGATGCTCAGATTAAAGTTGATCGATCTGAGTCTGGTTCATAAGGAAGAAGATGGTCAAAACCTGAGAGGAATTGGTTGAAGTTAGATGTTGACATAGCTACAATTGTTAATGAAGGGTGGACAGGTGTAGGCATGGTAGTTCGTGATGAGAATGCAGATTTTGTTGCAGCAAAAAACTTAAGATTAGCTGGCTCCTTCGCTCCATCAATTGCAGAAGTCATGGGGATACATGAAGCTTTAAGTTGGATCAAGACTAATGCTTGGCAAAGGGTAATGATTGAATCAGATAATCTACAAGTGGTACAAGCTCTCAATTCAACTTATACTATGGATGTTACTGCTTTTGATGGTTTAATATTTGATTGTAAATCTCAGGTTCAGGAGATTAGGACTGAGTTATTATTTGCTCATGTTTATCGTTCAGCGAATTCGGTTGCTCATGCATTTGCACAAGCAACTCGTTCAATTCCGAATGGTGGGGAGTGGTTTATAACACCTCCTAGCTTTGTATTGTCTTTGTTAGCTATGGAATAAACTACCATACTATTTCCTCAAAAAAATGTTAGAGTTTTAAAGTAGTTTGTTCATTTTGTACCTACTAAGTCGAGCAGTATAACATATTAGTCAACTAGTATCCTTATAGATCTTTTGTGTACCATAAGTTTATACTGGAATGTCAGTTGATACATTGATCAAGAAATGTCATACATTGGCTAACCAATGTTATTGTTGCTAGTCATTGTCAAGATTGATTTTTTTGATTTACATATGTGACAGACAAATTTAGTTGTTTTAAGAATAAACGGCCATACATGCATTGTGAAAAAGATCTTTGGTGGTATTGAGACATTTTTAGAAGCTTTTGAAAAAATTTCATTACATTATGTGTGTATAAGCATGATGGGAAACTTTATTGCAATAAGTGATCATAAAATAAATTCTTGTATTGCATTTGAGTAATTGAGATATTAATTGATAGAATAATTCAATTGTTAGGGTTCCTCTTCATCCTTGACAAAAGAGATATGCAAAAGATTCTTCTTCACTCAAAAAGAAGATATATGTACAAAATGTTTCTCTAAGCCTATTGAATAACACTACACTAAATTCTCAAGCGAATTAGGGAAAAAAGGTAGGTCAAAAGTTGTTTGATGGAATAATTATAAATTAATTTTCTCTTTCTAATTTCTTTGCTCTCTTTTATTTTTGCACGGTTTATTTTATCTTATATAAATTTATTATAACTCTTCATTAGTATAGATAAATCATTCATTAAGTTAAGAAATAAATATATGCAATTCAATCTCCTTCTTGTATATTATCTAAGAACTAACAAATATCATAAGATATTTTTCAAAAATTTTAAATGTAAAAAATATTTAAAAATGAGTAAATCTATAAGAAATAGTTTGTATGTGTCAAACTTATTTTTGTCTTATTAAAACAAGAAAATAAAACATGTTATTTGAGTATTTGTTTTTGTGGTAGCAATTACTCCTCTAAATATGTGATTGGCAAAAATATTTAGTAAAAGATATGCTTATCCTTGTTACATAATACATGGAGTATCGGTTGTGTAGAAATAATTAATAGAACGTAACTTAGATACACTAAACTTAGGGCTTCACCTTATCATCTTAAAATGTTCTTAATTAATTTGAAGTGCAAGAAAAGGACGTCATGAGTTCACCAACTACTTGATCCCTAACAGAATTATCACTTTCAAAAATGTCACCTCCGGGGACTTTGAGAATAAACATGAAAACGAGAAATGAGAAAACCTTACCGTGTTGTTAAACTAGCATCTAGCTTAGGTAGCTATAGAAAACAACATAAATCCTTGGAATACCGGAGGAACCACATATGACGGGAAGTAGTAAATTGGGATATAACCGTGTCCTAAGAACAGAAGACACAGATCTTCAACCAAACCATACCAATCTGCTCTACATGTCTGCGCTGCCCCCATCTTTCTTTGTTTGCCGAAATGATCGCAACCTGTCTCTCCTAAATGTTTGTCCCTATTAAATTATTGACGACTTTGGCTGTTTTAATGTTTCTGCAAAACTTTCGGTGAAAATGTAGTCTTGGTTAGATGTTTTGAGAGGGGAAGGAATAGCTGGCCAGACTTATAAATCGAAGCTTCACCTGAAAGTTCGCGGGATTTGTGTTTAGTTCGCAAAGTTTATGGCAAAACCATACCCTATTCATGATTAAGTTAATAGTTAAGATTTAGACTACTTAATTAACATGTATTTATCGTTGTATAATTGTAGTGATCATCTTTGTCAATGTGATTACTGCCCTTATTATTACTTGAAACTTTAATTAAACAACAAAATATGATCACAGATAAGTTAGTGGCTTGTTTATGCCCAACAATTCAAGGGGCGTTTAAGTTTGACTTGAAATTAACTGAAACAACGGTATAGATTCTATTTAGAAATCTTCTGCGTCAAGTGGACTGTGGGACATAGAAATCTATTGAACCTTTTCTTTTGTAATGTATGCTGACAAAATGTGTTACTAATTCCATTAGTTGATCACAGTAACACCTAATATCATATCTGGACCAATTGAAACCGTTAATTGCATAATCACGATTAAGTATTCTTCTTCTACATAGTAAGGGTTTAGTGAGGTCCACTAAATCAATTACAGTCCCAGCAAACTCTAAACAGACAGCATGAGCATGCAGAGAGGTCTATTTCTGCTTTTGAAACTTTCAAAAACTTAATCCTTTCATGTTATGACAACATGGCATTACTACCGCCAACTAACAATTAAGAATAGTTGTTTACTTTGAATTGGACAAGTGATCCATGTGAAGCTAAACCGCAAAGTTATGTTTCAGATTACACGAAAATTTAGGAATGATAACTAAATTCGCAAATTACATATTTTAAATAAATTATTAATTAATTAATTAAATAAATAAAATTGAATAATAAGTTCAACCCAAATAATTAATAGTAATTAATATATTTAGACTTGAATCTAAAACTTCAAATAATACTATCACTTAGGAGGACTCATCTTAACTTTTTTTAGTACGTTATAGAGAATTGTAATTCTTAAACATTGGCTGCATGCATAGCCTTACAAGTAACTTAAAATAAGCAAGTAATTATATGATAAGTTCATTTGACAAGTAGAAACTAACTATCAAATGAATGATACATGATGAAGTAGGATAATCGAAAACATTTAATCCCGATCTACTCAAAAGCCTTAATTCGAGTTGAAAACTAGCTTCATAATCCTAAATTAAAGGTCTCTTGCACTGTTGCAACTGCTAACAGAGGAAATGAACCGTGCTGGCAGCCAAACTTTTCGTTCAAATGGTTCTAACTTTTAAATTATAGTCGGTGCGTCTTTACTACTCTTTAGTCATAAAGTGAAATTTGCATGCTTTATCTTGTCCCATGGAAATTGAGTACATGCAAGTCAAAAGAAAACTTCAGGAAGATGCCTAACTTTTTAATATCAAAATCAATCTGGTTGGGATTTGAATCCATGAATCTAAGAGGCCCTTACAATAGTGTAATTATTGTTTTTTTCTGTTAGATGCAAAAATTAAAGTTGGCGAACGAGGAACAGCTTAAGATCACCAACTTTCTAATTCATGTTGCTTTCCAATTTTGGCGAGCCAAAGGT
The DNA here is from genome assembly GCA_025629805.1 of Erythroxylum baracoense. Classification (NCBI taxonomy): domain Eukaryota; kingdom Viridiplantae; phylum Streptophyta; class Magnoliopsida; order Malpighiales; family Erythroxylaceae; genus Erythroxylum; species Erythroxylum baracoense. The sequence continues at coordinate 41,389,258 of JAOTAY010000005.1, forward strand.
CGTTTCAACTAGACCACAGTGTGTTAAAATCATGTGATCTTCCCGCTTTTCCCATGTTCTGTTTACATTTTATATACATTCAATGGGTCAAAGTCCCTTCAAGTTAGGCTTTTCTTTGTCTGTTCAAGTAACTCAAGTCAAACCAGAAACAACTGAAAAAGCAGTCTAACAGAAGCCTCTAAAGTCTTCGGTTTCTGATGAATTATCATTATTCTTCCTTTATGTAAAACAGAAAAACAATGAAGGGTTATTACCCTCATTCATGATTTTTTAAGGGTCAGGTGAATCGATTAATGGTTCAAAAGGTATACTTGATGGTGTCTGCTTGTTGAATAAATTAGGTAAGGGGAAAAAAAGGGAACTTCACTTGGTTCTATTAGCTAAAAAGTGACTTCAAACGATTTGAAATTTTGACTACCTTGAGGACATAGTCCTCTTGAATGAAATCCCAAAATCAAACTTTCAAATAGCAATTAACTACTTGCCAACGCAATTATTGCTCTAATTAGTATTCAAAATGGTAACTAATTATCACATTTGCATCTGAACCAGTCATAATTATCATAATCTATTATAAAACCTTTATTAGAAGCAAACATTGTACTAGAAAAGAGTGAGTCGGGACATCATGCATGCTTTTTTCGAAAAATTAGACATCATGCATGCTTGTTAGACATATCATGAACAGAAAACCAAATCCTGTTGTTGTAAGAAAGAAGGTAACTTTCCAATTGGTATTTTGTTCAGGATAAACATGTAAGCTATCGTCCTGAGTAAGTGTACGTGGGATCGCTCATTGAAGGTGTATTACCATAGGAAAGTGAATGTGGATCTGAAATTTTTCTACAGTGATGCTGTGTCATCTTCTGCCTTGCCAAAAAGCGTCCATTTGCTTGTATAAGATGCCAACTACTCTTGGCCAATCAACTCCTAAGATCCTTATCTTTTCTTTTTTCGTATGTATCTGAACTTATATTCCAATTCCACTCTATACCTATGCCTACCATGAAAAGTCACACCTTTGTATATTATGGCATATATATTGACATCACCCTATTGCTTTTGGTGAATTTGAAGTTAAAATTTATTGGAATCGATCCTGAATCTGATTGGAGACTAGGAACTTTTAGGTTGAAATCAAAACATTCCTGGAGAAGAAGACAGAAATGCTATAATGGGATTCACGAATTCTTCAGACTATGTCATACCGCAATTGCAAGGTACAACCAGGCCTGTGCGGATATATTTACATAACCTGATGGGACAAAACATGGCTACTCCTATATTTTACATCTTAATGTCCACAAAGGCATTACAAACAAGCATGAAATACCAGGAGAAATTGGAATAAAACATTTCCTTAGATTTTTGACAAAAAGTACCTTCCCTAGAAGCTTGGCTTCAAAATTACTAAACCTATTTTTCATCTGAAGTTCTTCAGGATTCTTGCAAAATAACTTGTAAAATTAAAAAGTTGTGCAGCTTTTTGGGAGGTAAAAAGATGTTAGGCTAACATATAAACACTTCAATTATATTGCCTCTTTGAAATAGTTAAAGATAAGGGTCCACATCAAATTTTATAATTTGAGACCAAAAAATTTTCAAACTTAGCTATACCAAATTCATGTAAAGAATGATTCACCACAGCACAATTAGTCTAAGTAATATGCAGGTTTCTTTCACGTTCATATATATATAACCCACTACAAGTTATCAGTTTGCTGTTGGGAAGTCCATATAACGTAGAATTGGAAACAGCCATTAGCTCCGGTACTATATCTCATCTTCAACGCCCTAAAGAGCACCACATGGACGCGTCTAAGGTGCCCATTTTCTAGTTGAAGTAAACTTGAGGAGGAGCTGTTTTCAGGTGATTTCTCAACCTTTTTGGAGTAGTCAAGTGTTTCAGAAACCGAACAGAATTGATAGCTGTCGACATCTGATTATAGCCAAAGCAGAAGGAGCTTTGGGTAGCGTGTGAGAAAGGGTTAAGTAAGCCATTGATTATTAGTTCAATGTCCTAACGATCAATGTTCCATACGCGACAATAACATATCACGTAGTTGACATTTAAACAATGTGTTATGGTAGGCAACAGAGACATCGGAGACTATGCTAATGGGGCATGCCTGTTTCTTTGCCCTTTTAGTAATCGTTACCTTTTCACAACTGGAATTTGTCATTCATTTTGTTTATTTTCTATTTTTGTTAACCCCAAAATTGCATATCCTTCGAGAAGATCAGGTTATGTTTGCACTATAATGCATAAATAAATTTATAATAAAACAAGATGTTTATGTTTTCCAATTTTTTAACAATTAATCATATTTTTAATACCATAAAGCACAATATTTACATAAGCACTAAATAAACTTTTTTTTAAATAAAGGGAGATTCATATCTTCTCAAAAACAAAAGTGAGCCGAAGACAAACTGAATGTTTCATCTATATATATATACATATCCTCTCTTATGGATATACTTTTTTACTCAAATTTTCTTGTATTTCCCCAATATTATAATGTCATACGGTCCGTTCTATAGAGAATGAATAATATCTCTGTTTTGCTTTAGGAGACTCACAAGGGTCCTACTTGACTGCACTAACTTTTCTAAGACCACCATAGGAAAAGCTTAAAAGGAGTTCTGAGAACTGTAGAAGAAGACAATCGAGAAGGCTTGACACATTTCAACTCCTGTTGGCTGGACGGAGCCAAGAAAGCTTGTCAACAGAAAAGCAAACTGTGGGATATATAGTTACATGAATGTTTCACTGGACCTGGGGCCACGTGTCATAAGAGGGAGATAGAATAGCGAATTGAAACTTCTCTGGACAAATCAGTGGCTGCAGACAATTACAAAATACTATTAATGGATGAATGAGAAAGAGATGGCTTTGGCTTTGCTTTTGGCTCAGGCATGACTGCTTCTGTTCCTGAATGATTCATTATCCATCAGTACACAGACACACACACTATAACACTAGTCTGGCATGCAACTGGTGCATGCCGGATAGGAATTGCTTCAATTTCAGATGGCCTAGCTGTCCCTTCCCATTGAAAGTTTGAAACTTTGGAATATTTGCAGTTAATTTTACAATTTTGACTCTAAGAATACATGAATCTTGATAGAGCATAACGCAAGTGTACTGGCGTGTATTGTATGGAACTGACAAAAAATGCCAACTATATAAGATCAGAAATCCAGCAAGTTTTGGGGACTGTGCAACGGAAATCAAAGTCATTGGGAAATGAAGGAGGTAATAAAAGATAGGTCGGGTGTTGGTAGGACTAAGAAGGTGGTGGTGACAGATGCTTGCTTGCAGGTTCCGTCTTTTGCTTAGCAACACCTTCCTGCAACATACAGGCGTGAAAGTCTCATGATCAGAATCCTTTTTTTTTTTTTTTGCAGCTATACATTAATTTTTCTGTTCCTTCCTCATAATTCTTATGATATAGTTTTTCACGTGCATTTTTAATCGAAAATATAACAAATATTTGCATTTTTTACTGTGCTGCTCGTCACTTCTTTAACAAGAGAATATATACATTACACGTACACACATCTTCACTTGTAAACTATACGAGTTGGCTTATCGTGAAAAGCGCATCAGTATATTCTTTAGTACTGTACCTTTTGTTTCAAGTTTTCTTCTGTTCACCTTGTTCAAAGGTAGATGGAAAATTATTATGTTTTGATCAATTCGATTGAAGAGTTAACACAAACAGTGAGCAGTGAAAAGGGTTTTAACGTTTTCTGATTGGTGATCCAATCTCTGTCACACCAAGAAGAAGAAGAAAAAAATAAAAAAGAAGAAAAACTGTGCTATCATATACAAACGACAATGGACAATCGCTAACACACAAAAACATGAGTCAAAATGCGCATGCAAGCATGCAGGAGCTATATGTAATAATTAAAGCGCTCAATCCCCCATTAGGAATTAGTAATTATGGGTTTATAATCTCAATACCTGGAGGAAGTAGACAGAAGAGCATTAAACAAAAAGAGCAAGAGTAAAGGCAAAGAATCAGGCCAGAAAGGCCAATCTTGGGATTGGAGATGTTTAAGTAATAGACTCATAGATAATACTCATTAGTTTAATAGCATGAGTTCAGTTCCTGCAATCCAGGCAATCACCACATTAAGCAAGCACCTATTAATGAGAGAAAATGAGCAAGTGGGCTAATGGATAATGGGTTATAGAATATGTTTTTTAACAGTGTAGCTTAGTAGAGGAGTAATTATTCGATGGACCTATCTAATAAGTCAATTACATATACAAAAGGAAGACAACTTTTAAACATAATTATAATATATACCTGTATTACATGTATTTCTCTAATTAATTTGTCTCAACAAAACAATATAATGACATGATGAGACATCACTATTGCAGACAGCAAACAATGTTTTATAAAGTCAGTAAATTTTGATAGGTGAGAAGTAGGAAAACAACAGACAAGGGAAGTACATGGTAGAGGGCAGGATGGTCGGAGATGGTGAGGTTGAAGGTGGTGGTGGAAGAGAGGCGATATGGGATAATTGGGGGAAGAGGGAAGAGAAGGGATGAATGTAATTAAATTGAGATGTTTCCTAAATAAGAAACAATTGTGTCGACTGAGGGGTACAAGGTGATGGGGGTTAACCCACTTGTGTCTTCTTACTTCAATCATATCCAAAATGCACAATGCTCCAAGACCCATTTCTTCTTCTGATTCTTCTGAATGTCACCCATACTTTGGCTCTGATAGATCTCTGTTTCTGTTTATAATTTAACCCTTTTCTTATTGGAAGTGCCCATTTCAGTAGGATTAAAAAAAGAAATGGTACCCATCCCATTTTGTCATTATTTGCATTTTCTTGATGGCTTAATGTAAAGGGATGTCTGTCCTTATATTGAAATTTGGCTTTGTTTAATGATGCCTAGAAAGTTTACCAAGGAACTCTATGTTAGTTGGCTGTATTCATATCACCTAGGCGTTTGTTTCAAAACAAAATTAATCTTTTTATGAGAATAGTTTTTCATTTACTGACTGATTAGAAAAAGAATTCAAACTCTACAAGAAATTAATCTTTTACAAATCATAAATTTGTAAGATCAAATAAATAATTCCTGATAAACTAGTAAAGTATATTCAATGATTAAAAATTTTAGCCGATTTAACGGTAAAACGGTAAAAATTTTGAATCATTCAATTTTTCAGTTCGATTTTTAGATTTTAGATTTTGATTTATTTTCATAGTACTTGTTGATAAAAATTGATCGGTTTATTAATTAGTCAGTCAATTTTTATTAACCAATAAATTTTTATAAATAAACACAAACTAATTAATTTTATTAAACAATCTCTTTTTTGATGCTAGTCGGATAATCAAACTTAAAATAATAATAGAAATTAATTTTATTTATTTAAGAAAATTTATATTAGCATTTGCTAAGTTGGGAACAAATAGAAAGAGATGGGGGAAAAGAAAAAGAAAGGAAAGAGAAGTTCCACGCGTGCCAATATTAGCTGGTGTATGTGCGCAGTGTATAGCGTAATAGCGAGCGTGCTATAGAGAGGAGCACTCACGTGTGTTAAGGTTTATATATAGCATACGAAGAGAAGCAAAAGCACTCAATATGAGTAGTGGACAAGCAACAAAAGGGTAGTCAAGTTCATACTTGCAATGTTCTTTGACATATTTGGTGTAATAGCTTAGCGAACAATAGTAGAGACAAAGAGTAACGTGTAGGAGATTCTTGTTTCTTGCACTTTAGGCAAAAGTAGAAACAGGGTATATTGGGGCAGAGTGTGAGTGTTAAAGAGAGTGAAACTGAGATGGGTAGTGAGCCAGTGGATCAATCATCATCATCATCAAAGTTTAGGAGAATTTGTGTGTTTTGTGGGAGTAGTCAAGGGAAGAAGACGAGTTACCAAGACGCTGCTATTGAGCTTGGAAATGAACTGGTATTAGTTACAACTTTAAACTATTTCAATGGAGATTTTGGCCTGTGTTCTACTTATAACTGTTATTTCCTTGCTAATCCGTGTTGTGTTTATAAACTTCATAAGTTATTGTTATTCCTTGCTTAGACATAAAACCAATTTGCTAGACATGTAAAAGGAAGTTTCTTGGAGTTTTATTCCACTCCGGAGGGTTGTTGTGTGCTTATTCTGTTTACAACTTGCTTGTAACTTGTCCTATTTACTGACATTACGTATCTGTAACTGTTCCTTGGCACTGAGACAAATTTTCAACCTGGGTTTTTCCGTTCTGGAGTTTTTTTGTGTAATCCTCTATCCTTTTTTGTCCCTCTCAGAAGAAAGTAAAATCCATTAATGTATTTAGTGGCAGTGTCCTTGTCATACAAGCAAGTTGAATGCAGGCCAAAGCAACAAAACCCTTTTCAAAGGGGATAAAGAATGCATATCCGAGTATATTCTTACGTTAAAAACAATGACCTTGTACCCAAAAATTCTTTCATTTTTGTTTCCATGAACAGAATATAATCATCACCTTGTTTGCAGGTCTCTAGGAACATTGATTTGGTCTATGGAGGGGGCAGCATAGGTTTGATGGGTTTGGTCTCCCAAGCTGTTCATGATGGTGGTGGTCATGTTATCGGGTAATTAGACTTTATATTCAAGTTTTTCTTGTAACATAGTTTGTAATGGATAAAATAGATTAATAAACAAAAACAATGAGGTTAGCTATGTTCTGGTTACTGTTTTTCTTTCTCTTCAACTAATTTTTGTCATGTTATTGTCTACCTGCAGGGTTATTCCCAAGACGCTCATGCCTCGAGAGGTATGTCTGCTAGAGCTAGAAAAAGTCTTCTACCTTTTCTTGTTATGTTTCTTAAAAAGCCAGAAACTTTTTATTACTTTTTATATATAAAAGCTATGCAGGTACAGATATTTGGCCTTCTACTTTCCGAGCTTTATTTCTTCTCAAATCTATAGTTTTCGTGTTTTGTTTTTGGCTACTCTTTTTGAACACTTCGCTTATTTAACGACCTTGTTATTGGTTTTTTTCCTTTGTTGTTTCCTACTTATGCTTTTCTCGGCGTATTACGTATTCCGTTTTCTCTCAACCCATAACTTTTGTTTTTCTTCCATTAACAAAAATTTGTGTTTCTGAGTACTTCACAGCCTTATTCATGATCTTCCTCGGGTATTTTTGACTTGGTATACTCATTTTTTCTCATATGGAGTTTTCTTCTGTTGGTTTACTTGTCTACTTGTATGTTTATTCTGAGTATTACTTTCTTCGGATCTTTTCATCTTTTACTTTTTCTTTTGCTCTTTCATTAACTAGTCCAAGATGTTGCTGAAGCACTCCACTGTTCCTGCAGCAATCATCATTGCTTGGCTGCAGAAAACTCCAAATTCTTATCTTTATCGCTGTCTCCATTGAGCCCTTTTATTGATTGATTTCTTTTGTGACTTTTAATTGCAGTTAACTGGTGAAACAGTAGGGGAAGTGAAGGCTGTTGCCGGCATGCATCAAAGAAAAGCGGAGATGGCTAAACATTCAGATGCATTCATTGCGTTGCCAGGTTAGTATAAGCCCTCCGAACTTTCAGTTGGAAATGAGAAGTCCCTTTTTTCACTAATTTAAACATGCATCATTCGTCATATCCATGCTTTGATCCAGCAGACTTTCTTTGAATCCTTGCTGTCTAGTCTTTTGAGGATTCTTCCCCACCTAAAAACTAAAGAATAAAAAAAAAACCAGAAATTTTTTAACAGATAAGAAAATGTTAAGCCGAACAACAAACACCCATCTTTATAGGCCTTAAAGACTCATCAGAAAAGTTACTGGGTCATGCTCCTTAAGGAAATATAAAGCTCCATAGGAAATAGTAGTACATAAATCAATTTTAGACGACTAACTGATTGTGCTTTTCACTTTTAAATTTTTCTTGTTAATCCTTCCACAAGAATGAAGCGTCTTTCCATTTTTCACAAATTTGGGAAGAAAGGAGCTATGCCATACTAGTATGAGACGAAACTTTCAAGAGGCAGCAGTTGCTTTTGATACCGAAAATGGTTTCTGCCAATCCTGGGAAGACAGCACTTTAATGGCTAAACCTCTATACAGCTAGCTATAACCATGATTACAGAGCAACGTTTAAAACCCCATACCTGACCCGTCAACATCCCACACTGAAAACTAGAGCTGCAAAGGCATCCTGCTTCCCTGATTCATGTTCTCAATTCCTAACGTTTCCTCGTTAGTTCTATAGCCTGTAATGCTACAGCATTTATTTCCTAGCATATTAACAGCAAATAGTAAAGGACGTTACAGACAGATTTCTACCACACAGTACTGGTCAACTAGAAGCTGCACCTACCAAGCGATGATTTCATTCCTTTAAGCCACTTTTATCAAACTTCAAAATATTTGGAACATAGAAGACATAGTGAATATAACAGTCACTTTAATCTTCATGTGGTCTCCTTATCATGCCATAGAATCCCCACGAGCCACGCCCATAGAATTAGAAATAGAATCATACTCACCGTATGAATAAGAGCAATCATGACCTGCATGGGTGGCGGATGCTTTTGCCTTTGTTTCACAATGGTTGCATTAAAGATCTTGTTAAGGACAAGGGAAGAATTCTTGACCGCCCTCCCCTTCCCAACCCAATTAAAACTAGGAAATTGGTTCAGATAACTTTTCAGAAATAATCAGAGGCTTAAAATCTCCATGAGTTATCAACTCTGATCATCTTATGTATTGACAAAGGGAACAGATAAATAGACCAAGCTTGCAGCTTAGTTTTGGAAATAAGCAATTAATTTTAATCTCAAGTTTCTTAATTTTTGTATTTGATCTTCTGTTATATGGCCTCCTTTTGGTCAGAAATTAGTGATTAATTGTGTACAAGAAATGCATCCCTTACAGGTGGCTATGGGACGCTTGAAGAGTTACTTGAAGTCATAACATGGGCTCAACTTGGGATACATGACAAACCGGTAAAGACTCGTGCTTGTACTGGTATCTTTTTTGTGAAACATCATTACATTAATATTTTCTCAAAAGAAAAGAACACCATTTTTTCCTCTGCATGACATATTAATTGCATTACTTTCTAGAGATTAATGGTGTCTTATATTGAAGGTTGGCTTGTTAAACGTCGATGGATACTACAATTCTCTACTCTCGTTCATTGACAAAGCTGTGGAGGAAGGATTCATAAATGCTAGTGCACGTACTATTATTGTATCTGCTCCAACAGCAAAGGAATTGGTGAAGAAATTAGAGGTTAAAATAAATTTTAATGTCTTTTTTGATATGTCAATGTTTACTTTCACCGTGTTCAAGTGTTGGCTGGTATTCTTACGGTTTTTCTTACTTGTACACGATATATAGGAGTATGTACCTTCTCATGAAGGAGTTGCTTCAAGATCGAGTTGGGAGATGGAACAGCTCAGCTACTCTCAAGACTTTGATATTTCTCGACGATAAAGGGGATTACTGCTGAACTAAAGAAGCAGATGTTGGAAGTGGAAAGAACTAATTTTTTATGATCTTCATGTTTCTGTCAATGGGGAATTCTTTCTGTAAATTAATGCAATTAACCAGAATATGCTAAGCTTCCTATTAGTCAGTTTTCTTTCTAAATATGATTTGTCTGTTATTACTTTGTAAGTATCACAGGCTTATGAACATTGCCATGTTAGATGTTGACTAATTAGAATGTTAACTGTTTTTCCCCTTCCTACTATACCTTTTCCATCGATGTTCTTCATATTCCTTCAGTCCTTTTCCCTTTTCTGCGTATCATTTTGATTCTTTATCACTATATTTATCTTTTTCTTTCTAGATTTCTCAAGCACTTGACAGTGTCAATGAAAAAACAGAAGATTATAATACCAAGAGGAAAATGGTGCAAGTATATATGCCAAATTAAAGAATTTATACTTATCTGAGTATGAACTTCTAGCCATTCTTTTCCTTTTACCGCACAAACCTACTTCTGGCCATTCTTTTCCTTTTACCGCACAAACCTTGATGAAACTCCACTTTGCATGCAGATGGTTCTAAGAATATAACCCAAATAGTTGATAAACTAAGTTGTTGTCTTTGTCCCCTTAAATTTGGCTATGAATTGAGCATAGTTCACGTTTTTGACCATAGAGAAAATGACAAAAGGAAGCCAGAACAATAGAATCAGTCAACCAAAGCAGAGCCACAAATCCAATACAACCGAGGAAAGGAAACCAGTGAAGAGAAGCTAAGTGTCAACAATGAATTGAACATGAAGGGGGACCGTCTTGTTTTTCCAACAAACATGTTATTAGTCCAAGCTTTTCAAGTACTTGCTTTGCTGTTAAGGTCTAGTAGGAGTCGAGACAAAGACAATAGGCAGGCCTAACTCAACCAACGACCAGTAACAGAAGCAAAGGGCAAGGTTACGGTTACTGATACTGAAGTTAGCTAAGGAGCTTCTTACCCTAGTTTAGGAAAGGGGCCCAATGTCATCAACCAAATGGGACAATTACATGTGTCACAGGGGCCACAAGTTAGGAGCGAAAGAAATACAATCGTAGGGTGATGATACCTAGTGAATTTGACCCCATTTTTGCTTGAACAACTGTTTCTGGTTGATGGGACTGATTTGTACATATGGGCTTTAAAGATCAACGCCATAAGTATTCGGTGGTTGTAAGTCCAAATGTGGAGTGGTTGGTACCAATATGAAGCTGATACAGATGACTCGACTTCCATCTGTAAAACTCAGTCAAACCGTTCTTGATCATTCTTCCAATGGCACTCATTTCACTTTACAGATTCCATATGCTTTGGGACCGTATGCATTCACAAAAGGAGAAATTTATTTGCTCACCCTGTGCCTTGGTGTCTACTCCTCCTCAGAACTGAAAATTATTGAATTTCAATGTTACCACTAATATTATTGGCAGAAGGACTAACGATAGGGCAGAAGGACAAACAAGGGACAGAATCAATCAACTCATGTCGTAAAGAAGGGAAGTTTCGTGGTGTTCAGAGACATGAATATTACCAAACATCGAGTTGTTACTATACATTCTTTGAAACTTCACATGTGACTTAACTTCAGGGATTGTTGTTGCTTGTTGGCGATCTAAATATGAAAGAAAAAAAATCAATCAAAGCAAATCGATTCTCCTTCTGTGATGCATAATACAAGGAACAACTGAATAATTGAATGGCCACCTAAGTTCTAAGAAATAGTTGCAATGAATGTTGTGCTATATGTAAGAAATAGTTGCATCTATTGTAATGTATAGTAATTAATAAATATCTAATAAGAAAAAAAATTAGCACTCTTTCCTTGGGACGAATATTAATTGTCATGACTATAATAAATAAAAATGAAAAAGACTAAGAGAATAAAAATAATGTATTGTATTAGTCAATATTTGTAAAACATTATATCTAAAGATAATCAAAGTCCATCATTCAATCTATAAGACTTTTGATATCAAAAGATATCATAAACATATATCATATATGACACAAATCTAATATAACCTTACTAACATGAATGAAAAAATAGTGTGACAAACAACAATAGCTCCCTAATGGTGTATATACCATACTTCTTTTGTCAATCTCGATATTTCAAAACCTTATGCTAAATTGCAATAAAGGAATTTATTTTCTTTCGGTGTACTCTAGACTGCATTTAAAATATGGGATTAGAACTTATATCCTACTATATGTCTTATAAACATACAAGTATTTCAAGATATTTGAATGTGTCAAGAGACATAAGATCAAGTTCAAGCTATAAACGTACCAATGACCTTTTATATGCATAAGATTGACACAAATCGTAAGAACTTTACTTATATTATGACAATACAAAATAATATGTATAACTAAGATCAAAATTATGGTCATCAATGAAAAACAATACCAACATAATACACAAGAAAAAAAACTATATTTGGAGAAAATATACAAAGACCTTTAACTTACAATGATAGAAATTTTCAAAACATTCATATTGTAAACATATCTGTCAAAAATATTAGGCAAAGTCCTTTAGTCAGGTGATCAACAAACATATAATCAATCAAACTATGGTCTCTAAATTTGTAATGTCATCTTTTTGTACAAGTTATTTATGATTAAATATTTGACCTCTAAATACTTAAAAATATGCAATATTCTTATCATTATTATTGCAAAACACTGTAAAAAGATTATCCAAATACAACTGGTAGGTCTAATAAATGAATCAACTATAGACAAATAATAGTTTTCCAAATATATTGCTTATGATGAAGGCTCATAACATATAACATACTCAATAGTAAAAGAAATAACAAGTGTCTATTTCACACTTTTCTATGAAACAACTATATCTGCTAACATAAAAATGTAAATCGATGTGAACTTTCTACCATCTGAATATAGAGTAAAGTCTATAATCTATATACCTAATCTGATCTAATTCTAAAATTTCTTATATGTCAACATATAATCCTTCATTCTTTAAAGGTAACTCAAAACTTGTTTAAGTATATTTCCGTGGTTTTTCTTTGAGTTAGATAAATATCTCCAACAATCCAATAATGAATATGATGTCTGATCTAGTACAAGTCTAAACATATATTAAGCTACCAATTGTATTAAAATATGGAACATTCTTCATAACCGCTCTTTCAACTCTATTATTTAGACATTGTGTCAACGATAATTTCTTTCCATAAGAAATCAGTGTTGCATAAGATTTACAATTTCCCATATTAAACATTTGTAACAGCACCCAACATATGTTACATGAATAAGACCTAATAAGTTTTAAATACTAAGGAAGAAAGATACTTCATTAAGATCTTTTATATCAAAATGCTTAGATAACATGTGCATAATCTCATGCATCATGATTATTTTCACTAAAAATCATTATAAACTATTCTAAAGTGATTTTCATTGAATTCCTACAATTTTCACTAAAAATCATTATAAACTATATTTTCGCTCATTTTTCTACAATTTTTCAAACATAAACCAATTTAGTAACAATGCACAATGTATTCAAGCAAAAGTAAATTAATTTCTCTTAATTTTTTTAATGGAGATTTTAGAAAATCTCTATTTTAATTTATATAATTATGGAACTTTTCTGATACCACCTATTAGATATAACAAAAAATATATTAATCCCCAAAAATTAACTATGAACTTGTATAAATGAAAATATACTTATTTTGCTATATATTTTTGTTTGAGTAAGCAATTTAAAATTGAAAAATCGTCAAAACTTTGACTGTCCTTTGCAATAGTTGCTTGAAATGATGTCAACAAAATCTTTAATACCTTTTTTAGTGCACAAATCTCTTAATGATAAGAGAAAATTGAATATATATGAAAATTACTTAAATATTTATAGGTTTAGTAGTTACTTAAGAGTAATTTTATTGGACCTTCTCGTTATAGTTATTAAGTACTAGATCCATACTAATAAAATATTATTTTTCACTAGACTTTTAACTCAATTAATTAAATGATTTACTAAGTTATTTTATTATTTTTATACCATATTAAAATTTAATTTTCTTTATCTTAATTTAAAAATTGGTAGTTAATAAGTGTAGAAAATTCCAACACACATGAATTTGATTTCTTATGCATTCAACAATGGATGCCCACACCAATTTCACTGACCCAAATCACCATGATTCTTTCGTTCACATGATTCTTTGGCACTGCAAAGAAGTGATTTTCTTTTAGAAGTGAATATACTTGAAACCAAACCATTTCCACTCTTGCCAAACTACATAAAATCTAATCAATTCAAATTTTATTTCATCGTTTTGGCATTTCTACTATTTTTCAAGCTCTTGTCAAGATTTTCATAAGCAAAGAACCGCCCACAGACAGTGATGTACGTATTTGAAGCCGCTCAAAGAAGCGGATTTGGACTCGGAGTGGCAGACTCTCAATTTGGGCTGCATGGGGTAGTGGCCTCAAGTGAAAGCTTCCGACAAGTCGATGATTCTGCAAAGTTGCGATGTGCTTGTAATTGTTTTTTCAAACGACGTAATATAAATCTTGCTAAACGTGAGATTTAAGGAATTGCAGTATATACAGTTTTACTCCTAATTAATAGGAAGGTTATTTTCGAATGCTATGTGCCTGTAACTGTAAAATGCAAATACAATGTCAATCGTGACTTCGCACTTTGAAACATGATTTATCACCGAAGTGGCAAGTTTTGTTCTGGTTGGTCCAACATAGGTGACTAGAAGGTGTTGATGACTAAAGATCAACAGAAAGAATTATTAGCTAATAATTATATTCTAGTTCAATTTTACTAAGAATTCTAACTAATCTAAAGAGTGAAACTCAAATGGATACATTTGAACACTTTCTGCTAGCTCTTGTTTGGGGACTGCACCTAGTTCGATCCAACGATCACATACGAAACACCTTCCGACCGGTTGATCATAACAAGCATGTCAGAGCAGGAATTATAATGTATAAGACGGTCATCAAGGATACAAGATTGAACTGAAAATAAGAGTTCAGATAAGCATCAAATGGCTTGACAGATTCATCATCAGTGGCCTGACATAGTCAGGAATGGTAGCAGCAATAGCTTCACATTTATCTGTTGCAAAATCTCATCAAGAAATCCATCTACTAGACTACTATACTTGCCACCATTTTAGTGTGCCAGTCCCAATCAATATATTGCCTTTCTTTAAGTATATATACTAAGAGGGAACGGGATAGACGACCACACAGTCCATCCCGTTCGTCCCTTAAATCTAACGGTTATTTTAACATCCTACCATTTGTCTTTCGTTCACATAAAACATTTGTCTACGTTATCGACAAGTGTTTACATATATATGATCATCATACCCTGCCACTACCGCCAGTGTCGTAAATGTCGGGCCAATACTAACCACTCATTATGTTAAACGCAATATGTAACAGTCTGTGGTACAGATTTTTTCGTGTTTTTCTTTCCCAACGCAATGCTTTTTTCGTATTAAACACTGTTCGATGATAATAATATGTAACAATAATTATAATAATGGAAAAGAAAAAATTAATAAGATATTAGAATAATAATAATAGTAATAATTATAATAATAATAATAGAACAAATAATAATAATGAATGTAATATCAATAAGGAATTTAATACTAATAATAATAATAAAACTCAGCAAAAAATTTAATAATAATCAAAAGAAATTGAATATAATAACACTAGTTATTATAATAATAAAAACAAAACCAGAAAAGGAACTCATGGCCATTCTTACGATCGCAATACGTCGCGATCGCAAGAATAGTCATTTTCAGCTGCGTCGCAGCTGCTACGCCTCGCGATGGCAAAGCAAGAAAGGGAGTCTCACGGGCGCAACATCTCGCGATCGCGAGACTGCCCAATTGTAGCAGTCTCGCGAGCGCGAGAACTGGCGTTCGCAACCTCGCCTATCTTCCTCCCCTTATTCTTGTCAGGGATGACAAATTTGATAAGAACTTTAAAAGGTCTAGAGTAAAACCTGTGATTTAGTATCTTATACGTACGAATCCTGATACTTGAGGAGATATTTATCGAGATACAATCTTTCCAAACACTGTTTCGGTATGTCGAGCAGATCTGTCATGCAGAACAATATTATCTTCACGTACTACCTAAACACAGTTGCGGTATGTTGAGCAGATCTATCATGTAGAACAATATTATCTTCACGTACTACTCATCATTTAATCCAGCACAACTCTTCAAGTAATAGTCACGTGTCTTTCTTCCTCTACACAAGGGAGCTATTCTTTATATTTTTCCAAGTCATTCATTTTTGCGTCAGTTTTCTCCCTCCAAACTTTACTTCTCTCAACTACTTTCTCCTTTCAATTTCTTCTTGTTAAACGTAACTGCGTCAGATTTCATACTCTGAAAAAAAAGCACTTCAGCAAACAAAGAAGAGGTCGTTGATATTAGTAAGCTATTCTTTTGTTAGTTACTTTTCTTTTCTATTTTTTATATTTATTATTTTGATTAAATCGTATCTTTATCTTCTGTTTATTACATTTTAACCATTTCTATTTGCTATCATCTAATTCCCCTTTTACACCATTTCACCTGTGATTTTCATCTGGATACAATTAGATAACAAATATTAGATTGTCGTGATTATATTTTGTTATAGCACTATAAATATGTTGAAAATCTTAAGTACAAAAGAAATAAATATTGACAATAAATATAAGTATAAAAATCGTACAAAATGCTATCAAATTTAAGCGTCATTCAATTATTACTTTTTAAATTGAACAAATAATCTAGTTGGTTTTTATTTTTTTAAATATTGTTTCGTATTAACAATTACATTTTTTTCCCTAATCTTATTATTCTGATTGCATTTAAATTGATTTTTTCAAGTTTTCTGCTTATTGCCTGCTTCATTCTTACGCTACTAAGGTATGTTTAGTTATCTTACATAAATTATATTGTATAATACTCTGATATACTTTCATCGTGTATTCCTTTTCCTTGATATCATGATTAATTAATTTATTTTATTATAGTTTTTTTATTAATCGTTATTATTAGTAAAATTATTTCTATTATTATAATAAATTTGTTTATTGTAATTTAATTATCTTAATTAAATTTATTTCGAATATTATTATGATAATGCTTATGATATTTTTTCAAATATTTTATTATTGTTACCATAATTAATTTTACTATTCTTGTTAATGTTGTTATTCTTATTATAATTTACTATTATTATTATTATATTTCTGCAAAAATATATATAGCTATTATATATTAAATTTAATAATTTTTATTAAATTCGTTTGACAGATGAATTCCGGATATTTTGAAAGAAAAAGATATTTGAAACAATCAATCAAAGCGACATATGAACGCGAACAAGTACTAGATGATATGCTAGCAAGATATGATGCACAAAAGAAACATGCACATAACAGTCTTGATGCACGCCAATATGTGGAGATATATGAAACCAATCGAACTATTGTACTCGCTAATGAATTAAAAGACATAGTCATCGAAACAAGAAAATATTATCAAAAGTTGATAAACCAAATTAGTACTATCTCTGTACTATTTCCTGTTTGAAATAATAAAATACTTTTTTGTTAGTTTCATGTTTCAATAAATTATTTCAACTTTCAAAAATTGCAGACACTATGGAAGAAACTTCTTATTTTGAGCAAAAAAGACTACTGAAAAAGTTAATTCAAACCACCTATGCACGAGAAGCCTGGCTTAATGAGCTTAAAATCAGATATCATGCACGAAACAAGAAAACACACGAAACTCAAGATACTAATCCACAGAGTTATAACACCATGCAAGGCACAGCTCGACTCATTGAACTAGTCGACGAATATAAAGCAGTATTAAAACAAACAAGAGTTTTTTATTTTGAAAAAATGTCTGTATTAATTTCATAAATTGTATCTTTCATAATCCATATTTCCTAAATTGTATGTTCTGATTAATCCAAGATGTATTTTCAAACTAAACAAATGCTTAAATAATTAATTAGAAATACTAAACATTGTTATGTAGACTATACCGAACAGATTAATCAATTAACAAAATTATTAGCAGAAGTTCAATAAATTAAAGCAACACGACAATGTTGAAAGAAAGATCTTCAAAATTATTAAGAAATTATAACATTCTTGATTGATTAAAGCATGCATCCATTTTTATTGTTCTTTGTATTTTTCTGCTCTCTTTTATTTATGCACATTATATTGAAATTTATTCTTTTGTACAAGATCTCATCCTAGTTAATTTAGTTTTCCAAGCTATTTTCCATTATGGAGTTAGTTGTAAGTTTTATATATTTAGTGTTTAATCTTTCGAGATGAATTTCTCAAATAGTTTACACAATATTACCAAATATATGGTACTAATTGTGAATGATATAAATACTAATTGTTCAATTTCTTTAGAATTAGAACAATATCCGTGAGATGAGCAAAAGACACGAAGAAATGTCACACCGCCCTTAAAAATTAACATTTCTCCGTTTTTAAAATTTTTAGTTTTTGATGTTTTTAATTCTTCTTTTTCAAGTAAAAACAAAAAGTTGTTTATTTGACAATGTTAAAATAACTATATTTTCATAACAATTACATATTAGGTAAAATTTAATAATAAATTATTTTTAATTAAATAAATTCATTTAATATCTTATATAATATTTATTAACAAACTATTAATAAAATTATATTATTTTAGTAGAAAATAATTTATAAATTAAAATTTTATTTTGCAAACTTTACAAATTTTTTTAGGTTTCAGTTCCACTTTTAAGCCTGGACTTTTGAAGAGAATGAGTTAAGAATACAGTCTTGCGAATAAATAATTCATTTATATAAAACTCATCAAATTTAATCCCATTTATATTTTTATATTCTTTTGACTACATACTAATGATCGTTATTAAATTCCTTTATTTCAAATTGTTGATGATATATTATAAGTATGTCTAATTATGTTACCAAAATATATTATATAATATTCTACTGTACTTGTTCATCGCATATTCCTTTTGATTGATATGATAATTAGTTTGTTTCTTTTTCAATATTTGATGACTTAGATAAATTACATATAAATTTCTAATTCATCAGATATTAAAAGTATAATTTCATTAGTTTAATCAGTTATTAATAAAAATAAATAAATTGAATCATTCCCACATATGAGCGTAAGTTCGCT
>JAOTAY010000005.1:41409912-41433294 GCA_025629805.1 Erythroxylum baracoense
GCGTCACTTCTGCCTTCTTCTTCTTCTTCGTCATTTGCGTCTGTAACAATTTCCTTCCCCTTAATATCCCTGTCCATCATATTCACTTCTGGAAAACGTTTTTGAAGGTCGAAAAGATGCCCATGTCGCATTGGTCTCGTCACCGTCTAACCATTGGATGAGCCACTGAGTTGCCGCATGGTTGTTCCTCTTAGTCATATGTCGTCCTAGTATCGCCACTGGTATTCGCACACTGGAACCAATGAATTTGAGTAGCATCGAAGGCGTATGATCATGCTTCCCGATGGCCTTCTTCAATTGTGATACATGAAACACCGTATGGACCAGTGATTCCGCCGGTAACTCCAGTTTGTATGCCACAGTACCAATTTTCTGTGTTATTCGATATGGGCCATAGTAAAGCGGAGCTAATTTATGATTGTTCCTTCGTTGTAATGAATGTTGCCGATACGGTTGTAATTTCACCCACAAATTGTCCCCCACCTGAAAGTCCCTTTCCGACTGTCTTGAATTTGCCTGTTGCTTCATCCTATTCTAAGCCCGTTATAGATGGAACTGCGTCACCTTCATCATTCCTTCCTTATTCAACAAAATTCGATCAACCTCTGCCACTTTAGAATCCCCTGCAATATACGGTGTATAAACCGGTGGTGGATACCTATAAAGAACTTCAATGGGGTGGAGTTTATGGAGGAACGATACGTCGTATTATACCACCATTCTGCCAATGCCAACCATTCACTCCATCATTGAGGCTCTTCCCCACAGAAACATCGAAGATAACTTTCTAAAATTTTGTTTACCGCTTCTGTAAGGTTGTCCGTCTGCGGGTGATAGGCGGTGGAATATTTCAGACGAACACCCTGCAATCGGAGTAGCTCTTGCCAGAATTTGCTCAAAAATATCAGGTCCCGATCGCTAATGATAGCTTCCGGCATCCCATGCAACTTAAATATATTGTTGAGAAATAGTTCCGCAATTTCACCTGCCGTATATGGATGTTTAGCCGGAATGAAATAAGAATATTTGGTAAACTTGTCCACGACCACTAAGATGACTGTCTTCCCCTTCAATCGCGAAAGACCTTTAATGAAATCAACACTAATTTCTCTCCAACTCCCTTCTGGTATTCTAATCTGTTGTAATAATCCTAGGTAAGTTCCATTATCGTGTTTGTTTCTCTGACAAACCATGCATGTTCGCACATAGTCTCTCACGTCTCGAGCCAACCCTTTCCAAAAGAACATATATATTCTGTACCCTCTTTTTCGTCAATACTCCTGCATGTCCTCCCATAGCATCCTCATGGCATATAGCTAGAATCTGTTGTCGCAATGTGGGATTAGCTCCGACTACCAGCCGTCCCTTCCATCGCAACAAGCCCTCCTTCCACTCATATACCCCTGTTTTCAATTGTCCTGCTTCCAATTGCTTCGTAATTTCGCTGATTGATGGATCATCTTCCTAACTCTTCTTAATTGCATTGAGTAACTCCCCTTGAATTTGTGTCACCATAAACATTAACATTTCCGTACTCATCATCTAGGATAAAGCGTCAGCGGCGATATTCTCCTTTCCACTTCTATACTGCACTTCGAAGTCATACCGCAAGAGTTTTAGAAGCCACGATTGCTGAAATGGGGTTGATAATCGTTGTTCCAACAAGTACTTAAGGCTGCGGTGGTCTCTCTTAACAATGAATCTTTTATAACTCAAACAGTGGTGCCAATACTTGATGGCTTTGATGATGGCTAAGAATTCCTTCTCATAAGTTGATAGCTCGTGGTGTCGTTTGGCCAACGATTTACTGATAAAAGCAATTGGATGCCCTTCTTGTTGCAAGACTGCCCCGATCCCCTGTCCACTGGCATCTGCTTCCACTACAAAAAATTTAGAGAAATCCGATAAGGCTAACACCTGAGCTGAAGTGATTGCCATTTTTAAGGTCTCGAAGGCATTTCTTTCTTCTGATCCCCAGAGCCAATTAACCATTCTTTCCTTCTTCAATAATTCCGTCAATGGCTTAGCAATAATCCCATATCCTTTTATGAATCGTCGGTAGTACCCGGTAATTCTAAGGAACCATTTAAGTTCCGTAATGCCCTTAGGTTCCGGTCAATCCACTATCGTCTGTACCTTATCTGTAGCAACTCCTTCCTCCGATATCGTATACCCCAAATATTCAACTCGACGTGCCCCGAATATGTATTTGTTCCCCTTCAGAAACAATTAATTATCCTTCAACGTCTGCATAACAACCGAAATGTGTTCAACATGTAATTGCAGAGAGGGACTGTAAATTAATATATCGTCAAAAAAGACGAGTATGAACTGACGCAGAAATGGCTTGAATATATCATTCATCAATCGTTGGAATGTTGAGGGAGCATTCGTCAAGCCGAAAGGCATGACCATGAATTCGTAATGGCCTTCGTGCGTCCAAAATGCTATTTCGGAATATCCTCCAGATGCATCCGGATCTGGTAATACCCGGAGCGCAGATCCAACTTGGTGAACCAGCTCGCTCCATCCAATTCATCCAGCAATTCTTCAATTAACAGTATTGGGAATTTGTCCTTAACTATTTTTTTATTGAGCTCCCGATAATCTACGCACATCCGCCAGGTATCGTCTTTCTTCTTCACTAACACCACCGGAGATGCATAAGGGTGTTTCATGAGATCACTCACCATTTGTTCGATCACATCTTTTTGTGCCTTTGAATACTGATAAGGACATACGTTAATGGCTTCCACTCCTTCCTTCAAAATGATCTGATGATTATGGTTGCGGTTTGGTGGTAGTTACATCGGTTCCTGGAATATCCCTGCTTATTCCGACAAGACGGCATTAATTTCATCTATCACACTCTAGTGTTCCTCCTGTAGATTCATCTGTTACAGTTGGAGCTCAATAGGTGTTGTTGATCTCAGCATGAACAATTGTCCGTCAGATGATCCATTCAATAATTTCCCGAATTCCTCACTGGAAATGATCTGCAATTTTTCGTCCAGGTTCCTGTAAATAGTGATCACTCTACCTTCCCATTGAAACGTCATCGTCCTTTCTCTAAAGTTACACAATACGTCGTTGAGGTCGACCAACCACTGCACCCCTAAAACTTCGTCACAGCCTCCAAGTGACAACACTAAAGCATCCATGGTGAACTATGCCCCCTGCATGGTCCATGCAAACCTCCGACAATGTTGATAGCATTTTAGCTGTAATCCTCCACCTACAGTTATAGAGATCGGCTCAATATCCTGTACATCACACCCTCTTCTTTTAACCACAGCCGAATCCACGAAATTATGCATGCTACCATTATCAATCAAAATGTGGATTTGCCTTCGTTGATGTATACCGACCACTCTCATTTTCTTATACTCCCTATTCCCTGAACATTCCAGCATAGCCTGCATCGATAGCAATGGTACATCATTTTGTTCGATATTTTCTTCTGGTACTTCCTCTTGAATTTCTGATAGATTGCTAACATCGCTATCTTCCCCTGAAACCACATAGAATTGTAGTTGTCGTTTTCTGCATTGGTGATCTGCGGTATATTTCTCATCATATCAGAAGCATAATCCTTTTGCTCTCTTCTCATCAAAATCCTTACTACTAATATGTCGTGGTTTAAATGATCGCACCTACGACAATGACCGAGTCGTTATGGGTGGTGTCGGCAACAGTCCATCCGAACTTGAACTCCTCGATGAGTTAGTGGTCGGTGGCCCTTTTGAGTGAACGTTAGAATGTCCACTATAATTCATGGTTATTGCAATGGGAACGTTGGAATGCCCACTGTTACTAGTGTGCCTTGTAGTGTTACTCCGATTAAAAAAGAATGCCCCGTCGACATCAGTATAGCTTCTTGCTTCCGAGCCAATGTATAAGCCTGGTGCAGAGATTTGGGGTTCGTGCAGTTTTACTGTCACCCCTATTTCCGGCCGAAGTCCCTTAATGAAGAACCCCACTAAATATTCTTCCGATAACAACAACCGATTGGAGTGATGATCAAACAATGCACAATAATCCAAGATAGATCCCTCCTGCTTTAAATCCTTAAAATCTCCTACAGGGTCGTCGAAAATTTCTACATCAAATCGTTGTTTGAGAGCTCTGGTGAACTCATTTCAGTCTATTACTTCAAGCTGATTACGATTTCTAACATACAGTCTATACCATTCTTGTGCCCTCTCATCCATATGTAATATCGCCATAGTCACCTTACTACCTTTTGGTGTTTGGTCCAGAGAAAAATATTGCTCACAACGATGGAGCTATAGCTTGACGTTGCTACTATCGAACAGTGGGAATTCTATTCGATTCATTCTCACCGGCATTGCTCTTTCCTCTTCCGTCAATCTCTCTGAACTACTCTGCGACGTTGGTTCTGTTAGTCTAGCAACTCCTATTTTCTGTAACGTTTGTATCATCATATTTCTCAACTCCGACACCTCCTTTTCTACCCTTTCTGTTCTACTATTCACTTCCGAAAGCATTCGCTCCACCAATCCCTTCAGATTATCTTCCATTTTACGTAGTTCTGTATTTCTCGTACCTTCAGCCATGGTCGTCTCCCAAGTTCGAATGCTCTGATAGCAATTATTGTATGAATTAACCAATGAGAGAAGAATTCGCGAATCACGTAGGGAAGGATGGATACACGCGAATTTGGAAGAGAGAGTAAAGGATACGCAGAATCACAAGAGAGAAAGAGAATCACACATGAGAGAGAGAAGGGAACAAAATTTCATTCTGTTATTGCTTGTCTGTATACGCATTACAGTACAGTTTAAATACAACTGGCATACGATATCGTAGTTACAGCCGTATGCTAACAACGGTGGACATTATTTTAAACGCAGTGTTTCGAATCACTTAACGGCTAACCCGTGTCACTTCTGCCTTCTTCTTCTTCTTCGTCATTTGCATCTATAACAGCTTGATTATCTTTCTGTGTTTTGTCATCAGATTTTTCGTCGTTTTGACTTCAACCCATGCATTTTGTCGTGCCACGTTCATTTCCTGCTATTACTTTGCGAGTTTTGATCTCTTCATGAAGCATGTCATTTTGCTCTTCTTCTCTCTCTTAAATCGTGGAACAGAAACTCAAATGTTCTTTTGCCTTTGTGCTTGTGCTTGGTACATTCAACAAGCTCGTCCCATCCCCAAGCAGAGATGAGCAAGGCTTTTATATGCTCAACACTTTCTGCAAGAGGAATGGCTAGTTTGTTATTGCTCCCTACATAGTTCACATTTGGAACGCCCTGTTTATGCACTTTCATAAAGGGGGTGGACTTGAATTAAAAAAATATATTAAAGGATTGTAAAAGAATTAAGGCCTTGTTTGGTTGAAGGGTTACTAATGGAACGAGATGGAACGTAACACACTTCCATCATTTTGTTAAGAGTTTTATAATGGAATGGAATAGAATGAGATGAAAGCGGAGTGTTTCATGTTACATTCCATTCTATCCTAAATAGTGAAAATAAGAAACTTTTAATTTTGAGAGTTTATGACGAAACATAAACTAATAAATGCATATTACCTAATATACCCTTAATAATTTTTCTTAATACCAATTATTTTTTCTAACCTTAATCCCCTTTTTTCCAAACTCATTTATTACGGTCTATAAGCTTATCATATTCAATAACATTTTTATATTATTAATAAAAAAAATTATATAATTAATAAAATTTTTATTATGAAAAATAGAATATATATAAAAATTATTCTTTAATTGTTTGTATATATTTTTATAAAAAATATAAATAAATAATTTTTAAATATAAATCACATATAATAGAATAAATTTTATTAAATAATTAATATTAAGATTTTTATATAATTAATAATGAATTGTATATAATTAATAATAAAATAATAAAACTTTTATTAAAATTTTTATTATTTTTAAATAGAAAATATATAAAAAACAAGTCACAACCGTGACTTTTTAATTGGACATGATTTCTGTTTTAAAATCATAGCGTTGAATCTCTTGCAATAACCATTTTAATGTCAGGGGTATAATAGTCATTTATTATATATTACATTTCATTCCATCCATCTTCCAAACAAGGGTTCACTACATTACATTACGAACCCTTCCATCCCTCCCAAACAACTTTTCACTGTATTACGTTCCATTCCATTATAAACCGTTCCGTTTCGTTCTGTTTCGTTCTATTCCATTCCATTAATTAACATCCAACCAAACAAACTCTTAGAGTTGTCTAAATTAAAATTAATAAATAATTGAAGTATCTTTACCATATAATTAAATCATTTTATAATTTAACATTTTTTGAAATATTTCATTCTGATTTCCATATTATTCAAAGCTAAGATACGTAGAAATACATTCATGATATTGTCAATATAGTGTATGACATTGAATGGTCAGAAACTTACCTGATCCAATACGAGTTATATACCTATATCTGCATATCAAAAGCTAAATGAGATGCAATATCTCTTTATACTGTATTGTTTTCGCCCAAATTATATTTGTATAATATCTACTTATGTTATACCGACTCAACTACATTACTTACTATTTAGGATAATTATAAAAAAAACTCAAACTTTACTTATTTTTTAAATGTTACGTCATAATAATATTTTTGTCACATGGTTGTAAAATATTGCATCTGTGTCATGTATAAATTTTATTATTTAATAAATTAAAATTTTCAAGGACTTATTTAATAATTATGAAGTAAAATATGTGAAGGAATGTATAATTATTTTAGAACTTTTTATATTATTAATTTATTTTAAAATTTAGTACGTAGCATAAATATAATATGTGATAGTCATGTGACAAAGTAGCGTCGTTTATATTAACAGAGAATTTAATATCAAACTAGTTTAGCTAAAAAGTAAAAAATTGAAGCATTTTAACACCATTTCTTAAACTTCAAGTTATTAATTTATTACTCTAATAGTTTTTGCGGTCCTTATAATTTACATGATTAAATTACTTTTATGTATCATAAATTATTAATTAATTTATATAAATAATTTAAATTAATATTAATTATGATCATCTTTTTGTATATCAAAAATTAAATAAGTCGTAATATCTCTTTATACCATATCCTTTCTCAATTATATTTTGTACGTTGAAAACTGGATTAACTATAATATGTCTTTATGTTGTATGGATTTAATTACGTTATTTTGATATTATTTTATATATCATAAATTATTTGTTGATGACGACTTTCAAACATATTTCCATGCATCATATTGGGAAAATGTAAATCTGACGCTAAAGGCCACGTACCTCCACACAGAATGAGTTGTCTCCAAAATATACTTGGAACCCATTTTTCAGCTATCTCATCAAAACCTTAGAGACCAAAGCCGTATAGTTGAGAGTGACTACACACGACGTATTTGACGCGTGTAAAGTAGATGGTATTGGTATTCTTTTTAAGAGATAAAAATGGCTGGTTGAGTGAAAACTGAGAAGAAGAAGCCGAAATAGTGTCAGGACTCAGGACTCAGGCTTGAGGAACAGAGATATGGAATTGAAAGGTGTCAGAGATGGAGCCTCCAGCTGGTCAGAGACAAGCGTAAGTATAAATGTTATTGGACCCCTCCTGAATGCGACATGACATATGCAACTAAGGGTTTTGTATTTTAGAAAATTAAAAAAAAAACTAAAACATGAGCGTGAAATGTAAACAGAATTAGATTTTTAAGTGTCAATGTCTTTGGGCCTTGTGTGTAATGCCCCCATTTTCTGCCTTATGTTTGTTTTGTCTTGTAGCTGTCAACTTCGTCGTACTCGTATGATCCTTTTGAGTTAAATTAGGTCAGAAAATAATAATTAGGGTTAATTAATATACCAATTTAGTACTTCCTAAGCATATTTATTTACATTATTATTCTTTAAATATATGTTAAATAAATTTATAAATTATGTGAGTTGAATTAAATTATTTGATACGCTAAAATTAAAATTCAGATTCGTAATAAATAATGTGTTAAGCAACCCCCCACGTCGAGAAAATCAGTGAAACCTAACATTCAAGAAGATGCAAACCCATCCTCACTTTCAAGTCCATGCCCTCTAATTAATCAAGATTGTGAGAGACTAACTAAAGCAAACATTCAAATGGGAACATTAACTTCTACGATGGACCCAGTTATACTGTGCAGAATGTGAATATCTGAGGGGTGCCATCTCAACTATTACCACGAGTATTGACAACTATTTCGCCATCTAAATTGTTATCATAATTGTAATAACTCGTAATTGCAATATAATTTAAGGTGAATTAGTTTAGGGCTAATTAAAAAAAATATCAAATTTTACTCAATTTTATAATTATAATCCGAACTTTCAAAAATGACAATTAAATACTTAAATTTTCAATTTTTTAATTTTTAGCTTGACATTAATATTTTCGTTAACATTACTAAGATGACTTGACACATAAGACAGAAATATTAAACATTTGTACATGTCAGACTTAATTAAATTTAGCTAATTAAGTTTAACTAATCTACGTCGTTTTGGAATTGAAATCCCTAAATCAAACTTTATCACACCGGTGTGAGACGACAACGATACTTTGTCATGCTGGTGTAAGACTAAAACAATACAATTTCTAAGAATTTAAATGAAATCCCAATTTGCCACCTTAGGCTCTCTTTCTTTTTGTGCGATAACGAACTGATTTAGAGTTTTCAATTCCAGCTATTTAAATAATGATTTTGATTTAGGAATTTCAATTCCAAAATAATGTAATTTAGTTAAACTTAATTAAGTTTGACTTGTATGAGTGTTTAAGTTTCTGTTTTGTGTGGCAAGCTACATCAACAATGTTAATGGAATACTAACATTTAGTTGTAATTGAAAAAAATTGAAAAATTGAATATATAATTACCATTTTTAAAATTCAAGCTATAATTGCAAAATTAAATAAAGCTTGAGATTTTTTAATTAACCCATTAGTTTAATATATTACTAATATATCTATTAATTTTTAAAAACTATTAATAATCTTTTTATAATTTGAATTTTGTAATACATATTTCTGCCTTGAATTGTTTTACAAATTCTAATTACAAACTTCAAATCGATTGGCCCTGTTTGGCAAACAGCGGATTGCATTAGCTGTTAGTCGATTCTATCAGCGGTTAATTGATAGCTGATTATATCAACTGATTTCACCAGCGGATAACATCAGTTATTTATTAAAGATGTTTGATAAAATTAACTATTTAGTATTAGTTGTTGATGTGTAAAATGACTTATAAGGTTATGATTTTTAAAAAATTATAAGGACATGAATATTATATTTCTTAATATTTCGTTGAATATTCTTATAAGAATTTAGATTTTAGATATTTAATTTTACAAAAATTAAGTTTATAGTAATAATAATAATAATAATAATAATAATAATAATAATAATAATAATAATAATAATAATAATATTCCAACGTTAAATTCTTTATTAACATGAATGATGCAGCGAGCTATATCATATTAGTATTTTTTATATGATATATATGAATTTTATTATTTAATAAATTAAAATATCTATAATTATAGTATGACACAAATACGATATATAATAGTTATATACTAAAAATATTAATTTGATGGGACTCTTTATGTTCAAAAATTTAATATTATGGTATTTTTATATGTAAATTAATATTATAAAATTAAATAAAGATTAAAAAGTTTAATTAACCTCTTTATCATATTTTTCTAAACTTCAGTACGATAAAAAAAAAGCCAACTTTAAAAATACGCAGAGTAAAAGTAGAGAGTAAAGTAGAGGACAATATTCTCATTAGGCAAACAGTTTACCCCAAAAGTTCCTTTTGTGGAGCTTTTAGAAACCAATTCATTGGAGTTGAATAAATTAACCAATAAGTCATTTACCCGTCGCACCAATTGCTTTTTAGAGATGGTCAAAAAATTAACTTTTAGTCAACAAGCTAAAAAATAGTTGAAAGTTGTTTGTCAAACACCTCCTCTATTGTGTTATATCATCATATATTGAAAACAAAATTACTTTAAAATTTGTAGTTAAAAATTTTAATAAAAATTGATGACAGAATGAAAAGGTGTTATAAAATCAATTTTATAAAAAAATTATTGATAATTTTAAAAGTCAAAATTACATTAATAATATATTAAATAATAAAAAGGTCTCCATAATATATAATTCTTCAATAAAATCCATATTGGACACGGTGCAATTTGATCTTTTAGCATCAAAAATCGAACCCCGCATGTCTGCCAAATTTATGTACCAACCAGAAGTGAGTGACTGCAAGTTACAAGTACTTCACCATAGGATGATTAGGATCACCTTCAATGTCCCATAATTGGACGGGGACACTGTACTGTGAGAATTAAGGGATTGATGTAACTAGACACCATATTGAAACAAGATTTGAGAACAGAATAGGACGCCCCCTGAACCATCACATTTAATCGTACTAATATGTTCCATCAACTTTGCTGGTAGTTTTATATAATGTTTTAATTCCTCTTCTTTTCTTACGGATTCCCAACTTTATTATAAGAGATTGAGTCTCTCCTCGCCTTTCCATTGACTGGCTAAAGTATTTAATTAATATTAAAAACAGTCAAAAGGGTAATGATATTTTCAAATTGCATTAAAAAATTCCTTCAATTTATTTATATCGTTAAATTATATAAAAAAATAATTACACCATTAATTATTCAATTATTACCGGAGATTGTCATTGTCAAATAAAAATTATCTTGTAAAATTAATATTTTTATTATTTTTGATATTGATAATTATCAAAATCCATTAATCAAACTTTTTGTAAGGTAAATTATATTCATTTTTTGTGTTTTGGATTTTTTTTAATTATTAAATTACAAAACTATCATTTAATCTCTAAACTATGTTTTTGTATCACTTATGTCTAATGTTTTAAAAATTAGAGCGAAAGTTAAACAGGTAAGATAGGGCGTTTAAGGTTTAAAAGATTCTACCAATATTAAATCGTCATAAAACAGACTAAAGATTAAATAAAATTAAAAATATTGTCTTTATTATTAAAGAATTTAAAATTTAATTAAAATAAAATATTGTTAAACGAAAATTATAAGAATTTATTAATTTATAAAAAATAACCAATTAATTAATAAATTAATCAAATTTTAACAATATAAATTATACCAAAAATTTGAAAATTAAATCTAAAAGTTAGAAGGTTAAAAGTTTTTATCGTTTTTTAATTATTACTTATATCTTTAATATTTTTATTAAAAACCTTAATTAACGATACCGGTGTTACGTAACATAACATTTGTTTTAGTTGTGCCACGTAATACATTTTGATAGTAATACGTACGGATAGATATTACTTGTGGATTATGAAATAGAAACAAAATTGAACTAAAGAATTATTTATATGATAGTTGCCTTATTCCATTTATATTTTCTAATATGAAATTGAATGTGTTGGACCATGTAATAATGACTCAGGAATTGACGGTGGGGCAGAGGTAGACCACTATGAATGTTGGGGGTGGGGCATACAAGAGTTGAATTGGTGATGTGTAATGAGTTTTGATTTCAGAATTTGTAATGATGATGCTCCAAGAGTCCAAGGTGAAATTGGGATGGGGTCAGAGTCACGTTCTGGTTTTGTTCTCAAGTCTCAACAACAGCTACGGTTACTGTTTGGATCTCATCTCTCCGTAACCATAACAAAAGGACGTAGGGTCCATTTACAGGTGCAGTTCTGGTTTTTGGTTCATCGGTCCTTTTCATTGTCCGCTTCCAAAACATAGTTCTCAGTTTGGCCCTGTTTTATGTAACATGACCCACGTCAAAAGTCATCACACTCACACTTATCATCCCTTTTTTTTTTTTCCCTTTAACTTAAAAATTTTGTACGTTTGATTTCTTTTAATAGTGTATTAATCACTTACATAACTAAATTTAAATAATATCTGTTTTTTACATTCTAAATATATGAATTAAATTTAATTATATAAAATTAATAAATTCAATTTAATTCATTACCATTTCAAATATTCGGTTAGAGATCGTAAACGGTGGTCGGTATAAAGTACAAATCGATGTTACGAATAATATTAGCATTATTAAATCTTCATTATTTGTTTGACTTGTACTCAAATTTTCGAAACATAAGCAACAAACGCAGTTATACACAAAGAGTTTTAAGTGTCCTATAGTATTTATTATATCAATTATTTGTATCGGATTCTTCCGTAAAATTTTAATTTGTATCTTCAATATCCATCACCATAAATATAGAGATTAAAATATTGAAAAATGTCAAATGATTGAATTAAACATAAAAATATGTTATGTTTAAATATAAAAGTATTTTAAAATGATAGTTAATATATCTAAAATAAAATTTTTTATGCTAATCTTAATAAATAAATTTATTGATTTAAGATATTAAAAAATATTAGTAATGTGTAATGCTAATACTAAAATCAATACAAATTTTTAATGTCTAAAAATCGAATCAAAAATTAAACCGATAAAAAAAGAGGTTTAAAGTTTAAAAGGTTAAACCGATATTAGATAATCATAAAATAAGCTAGATATTAAATAAAATTAAAGAATTTGAAGAATATTCTTATCATTAAAAAAATTTGAAGTTTAATTAAAAAAAATTGTTAAATATAATTAATTATTTATAAAAACTTATTAATTAACAAAATATTGACCGATTAATTAATAATCTGATTAATTTTTAAAAACAAGAGTTATCAAAATAAATCAAATTAAACCGAAAAATTGAACAGTTCAAGATTTTTACGACATGATTTCCAATCCTAGCAGGAAAAGGAGGGAAACGGATACTCAATTTAAAGTGAGTAAACAGAATTCTATACTCGATCTCATCGATACATATAGAATTCTGTGGAAAGCCGTATTCGATGAAAGTCGTATGTACGGCTTGGAGGGAGATCTTTCATATCTTTCGAGATCTACCCTACAATATGGGGTCAAAAAGCTAAAATAAATGATTTTATTAGCCCTTATAAAAGAAAAGGAAAAATGATTCTTGAGAACCCCTTGATAAAGTTTTTTAACCATCCCAAAATTTCAGTAG
The DNA here is from genome assembly GCA_025629805.1 of Erythroxylum baracoense. NCBI lineage: Eukaryota > Viridiplantae > Streptophyta > Magnoliopsida > Malpighiales > Erythroxylaceae > Erythroxylum > Erythroxylum baracoense. Next base: position 41,423,039 of record JAOTAY010000005.1, read on the forward strand.
TTATACCATTAACCATTAATAACCTCGATCAAAAGTGAAAACAAAAAAGAGATAGTTAAAGTTTGTGTCGGAGTCTGTTATGGTATATAGAATTGCGTAGTTATAGGAGATATGTACATACAGTTTGATGTAAATAGGGAAAGTATCTTTAAGAGCATATACTTAACTTGTATATATGTACATCTTTGACAGCAATAGTTCATGACTTTGTCTGCAAATTTTACAGTTTTTGAAAAACTCAAAAAATAATATGATAAATATATATATATATATATCCGCGTGTGTGTGTTGTAAGAAATTATTAATACCTTTCATCTTCATGCCGTCAAGTTGTCGTAAATCTTAATTTCTCTTTAAAACCCAAACAAGTTGTGGTCCACTGCTTGTTTTGATTCTGTGAACAACCACACGCTTCCAAACTAATAGTTAGGAGACACGACTCCGACACTCACTGCGTCCTGTTGATTGCGAAATTGTGATCTTGATATTTGAAAATATGACAAAATTTGGTGTTCAAGCGGTAAAAACAAAAAGAAGCTAATAGGAAAAGACATAGAGAAATAAAATGGTTAAATTTATAATGTTAAGGTTTTTTTTTTAATGTAAAATTGTTGGTTTGTAAGGTTTTTAATTTGGGGAAATAAATTTCTTTATTTTTACACTAATAAAATGAAAAAATATAGTTAATTCCTGAAAATAAATTGATATTGTTCATTTTGATTCATTTTCAAAATATGATAATTTATTTTACAAAAGTGAAATTGTAAATTATTTAAAAATAATAATACAATGAAGATGTGAAATTTAAGCAAATAGATTATTGAAAGAAATATTAAATTTTAAGAAAACATGATCCATGTGGAAAAAAATTTTTTTATTTATTTTTACACTACTAAAATGAAAAAAATAGATGATTAAAATATAATAAAATAAATAAATAGGTTTGTATCGAAGAGAAATAACAAAAGTCCCAAACTAAGGAAGCGTTTGTTTCCATTTTTTTTAATTTTTAATTTTTATTTGTAAATTTAGTAAAAAAGTTTATTTGTTTGAGTTTTTAGTTTGAATTTTTGGTTTTGTTTTCTTCCGACTTTCAAAATTTATGAAAATTATAAAAGTGGTTTTTGTTTTTTATAATATGATTTCCCATCATTTAAATATACTATTTAATTATTTAATTATTAATAAAAATTATGAATAATTTAATTGAATTTAATTTTTATAATTAAATTACATATAGTTTAATTAAAATATATAAATATTCAAATAAATTTTATTTAATAATTAAAATATATTTCAAATAAATATTAATTTATAAATAAAATTTTGATTTTTAAATTATTTATTTTATTAATAATTTGTTAATAAATACTATATAAGATATTAAATAAATATATTTAATTAAAAATAATTTATCTTTAAGTTTTATCCAATATGCAATTATTATCAGTGATAAAAATATAACTACATTAACGTTAACAAATACACATATTTTTGTTTTTATTTAAAAGAAAAAATTAAAAATTAAAAATTAAAAATTAAAAATTAAAAATAAAAATTACAACAGAAAAATAGAAGTTGAGCCAAACAACTCTTATCTTTTGAAACTTGGAAAGTGCAACTAATCGTTGAAATAAGAATTGGGGATTTCAATGGACCGGATTAGGAGGCCCGACCTTCAGGTTGGTTAGCTCACTGCCTGGCTCAGTTCGGCTCATCTTTACTTTAATAAAAAATACAAAAAATTATTTTTGTTGTTTCGATTAGACCACGAGTTAAGTCGACTTGACTCGTACTCAGCCGGACTTCAACCCATGACCCGATCAGTCTGAAAAATTTTGATCTGCAGCCCACCGGTGAGGCCAAAATCTGACCGAATAAAGCTAGGTCAAACTTATTGAGATTCTAGTTTACTTCGCTCTATGTAATTATCTTCGAAGCTCCAACTTGTCTAGTTGACCACTTCCTCGCTTTTAATACAGTTGTGTGCAGTTAATAATCGGCAAAAACCACGGATTGATACCTTTTAACTTTTATAATTATTTTGTGCTTTGTAACCTGTCCTTTTTAATAAATTACATTCCATTAATATAAACATATATATTTTTATTTTTTTATAACAAGAAAACATGGGATCGCTACTCTTTAACTGTTTATATATCAATTATGAATTTTATGTAAATTATTAAATTAAATTCATGCAAAATATATGATTTAAATAATATTTTATGTAAATATTTTAACATCATTATAAATATTCAAATTTAAGATCATTAATATTTGAAAATAGTTAGAAACAATTTCTACAAATTACTTGGACCAGTAACAGTAGATAAGCAAACTTTGAGTTCGTTTGATTTTATTTTAGTTTTTTGTTGTAGTTTTTAGTTTTATATTTTACTTTCAAATAAAAATAAAAATTTATTTAGTTATTAATATTAATATAATTATATTTTTATTATTAATAATAATTATATATTAGATAACATCTAGAGTTAAATTATTTTAATTAATTAAATTTATTTAATTTCTTATATAATATTTAATAATAAATTATTCATAAAAATTCTTTTATTTTTATTAAATATATAATTTAAAAATTAATATTTATTTTAATTATATTTTAGTTATTAAATAAAAAATTTTAAAATTCATATATTTTGAAGATGTTTTAAATTTAATTATATTTATTAGTACTTTTTAACTAATTTTTTTTCACTTACAAAAATTAAATAAATTACATTAACCTTCGAATTGGCTTATGAAATGCAAAAAATTTAAACTATTCATTAATTTAATTAATTAAATGTATATTAAATTAAAATATTCATAATTCATATTAATATTTAATATATTAAATAATATATAATAAACCGGGTTATGAAAAAAAAGAACCAGAAAATAAAATCCACTTTTTGTAGTTTTTATAAATTTTGAAAACAAACCCAAAATAAAAAACTCAATCAACCAATTCTTTTACTCGAAAACAAAAATAAGAAAAACCATAAAAATAAATGAAAACAAACAAGTACTCATAATATTTGAAGTTACACATAATGTTGGTATTAGGGTTATGGTAGCAGTAGGAGGAGTGGGGTAGAGGGAATAAAAGTAGGAGTATTTTAGGTTGAAGAAATAATAATTGGGTGGAGAAGAATAGATGGTTGGTATTTTTTAAATTAGAAGACAAATGCAATAAAAAAACAGAAGCGGACAGGTTCCTTAAAGATCTTTGTTGTTTTGCTGGCTTCTGAAGATAGACAGGGTTTCTTCAGATCCGAAGAAAATGGTAAGAAATCTAAAAAACAGAGTAAAATAATGGATAATTAAATTTTGTATTTGTATGAAAGCAAACACACATACACACGAAACAGTCAATTCCAACTACTGCTGTCACAGTACCAACTTGATCTTTCTGGTTTTCTTTTTGTTTATTTATTTTTTGTTTGAGTTTGTTTAGTTTAGTTACTACAAATTAAGAATAAAGACTGAAGCGTTTGGGTCCTTTTTCCTGTTCTTTCAGAGTGTATGTGTGTGCTTTTTGGATTCTTTGCATGATCCAAAAAGTTGCTCTCTCTCTCTCTCTGCTGATGAGTGATGGCTTTTTTATCTGCTTCTCTGTCGGCCATCGATTTCTTTTGATTGAATCTTTTTGAACTGCATGAAGATTCACTATGTTGGCTTTTTTACTTTTCCTGTGATTTCTTTCTTCATTTTGCTTTTTTGGAGCCTGTGTGACTCAAATGTTTCACCTTTCACCTCACAGGTTAAGAGGAAATTTGCCTAGTGTAGACTTCTGTATTTTCTGCTACTAATATCTGAAAGAACAGGGCTTTCTTCGTAGATCTTGGAATGAAAGATTGCTCTCTCTTTCTCTTGGGCGATTGACAAAAGCATCTGTGTGAAGATTGGAAACCCAGTTCGATGTTTCGAATTTTGAAGTTGGAAGTCTTGTTAATTTTGGGTTGTTAAGCAACTAACAAGTCGGATTCTCTGAAACGAAATTTTGGGTTCAGGAGAGGAGCACCTGGTTGAATTATATAGTTCCGGCATGCGTGATACTTTCTAAAGCAGTAAACTTTCATACTCTGTTATCGGAATTCTTGGGAATATCAAGTTCAAGTTAGGAAGCTGTTTCAGCTTTGAATTTGTTTACTCTAGCTGTGAAGTTAAAAGGCTTCTTCTTTTCATAAAAGTTCTTCTCTTGATCATCATATATGCTTTGTGAGGTAATAATCTTAAGTTGATTGTGCTTTATTAATTTCTTTCTTAAAGTGGTGCTTAAATCTGTTTGATCTATGTGGGTTTTACAGCACTTACTGAGATATAATCTACCAGTGACGGTAAAGGAGAAATCTTTATGTTCAAATAGTGTTGAAATGATTACGCTCATGGAATCGAAGGAGAAACTGAAAGAGATAGACAAGTGCTTGGACTCTCAGCTTTGGCATGCTTGCGCCGGCGGCATGGTCCAAATGCCTGTGATGAACTCTAAGGTTTTCTACTTCCCTCAAGGCCATGCCGAGCACGCCGGTGGTCCGGTTGATTTCAGAACCTTACCTCGCCTCCCGCCATATATTCTCTGCAGAGTATCTGCTATCAAATTTATGGCCGACCCTGAAACAGACGAAGTCTATGCCAAAATGAAGTTGGTTCCAACTAATGGTAACGACCATGATTTGGAGGACCAAGAAGCTTTAGTGAACGGGACAGAATCTCAAGATAATAAGCCGGCTTCGTTTGCTAAGACTTTAACACAATCGGATGCTAACAACGGTGGTGGGTTCTCTGTGCCAAGGTACTGTGCGGAGACCATTTTTCCTCGGTTAGATTACACGGCGGATCCTCCTGTGCAGACCATTCTTGCAAAGGATGTCCATGGTGATACGTGGAAGTTTAGGCATATATATAGAGGGACGCCTCGAAGGCATCTGTTGACCACCGGTTGGAGTACTTTTGTGAATCATAAGAAGCTTGTAGCTGGGGATTCAATAGTTTTCTTGAGGGCCGAGAACGGGGATCTCTGTGTTGGTATTCGGAGAGCAAAAAGAGGGATTGGAGGCGGACCTGAGTCGTCATGGAATCCTGCTGGTGGCAATTGTGTTGTTCCTTATGGAGGGTTCGCTGCCTTTCTGAGGGAAGATGAGAATAAGGTCGGGAGAACTGGGAATGGTTCGAATGCGAACGGTGGTCTTGTGGGTAGGGGGAAAGTGAGACCTGAATCTGTAATTGGAGCAGCAAGTTTATCTGCAAAAGGGCAGGCTTTTGAGGTTGTTTACTACCCTCGAGCGAGTACTCCAGAATTTTGTGTCAAGGCTTCTTCAGTGAAAGCAGCACTGCGGATCCGGTGGTGTTCAGGGATGAGGTTCAAGATGGCCTTTGAAACTGAAGACTCTTCACGGATTAGTTGGTTTATGGGAACAATCTCTGCTGTTCAGGTTTCTGATCCTCTGCGTTGGCCTGATTCACCTTGGAGGCTTCTCCAGGTAACTTGCTGCTTTTAATCCCAATTTACTGTTGGTTTATCTGGGTCCTTCACTGTTACGTAGATTCAACATTGTCATAGCTTGATAGCCATGAAATTATTGCTCCATCTGAATAGTTCCGGTTCGAGTTGTCCCTGTATGTTATCGCAGATTTCATTTCATAACATGTTATAAGATTGGGCTTGAGCCAACTAGTTTAGATTACACTGTATTACATTGAAATATTTCTTATTTTGGGAGCAAGGAATGTTTTTCTACTGTCTTCAGATGATGAATCTGCTAGACTCTTCGGATATCACCATTTGATTTGTACTTCCAGGTTATATATAATTGCTCAACAAGTACTGTCAGGCAGAGCTGTGATATATTGCGTGGTTATAGTCTGAGCTTATGATTTTTACGACCTTAAGCGCCTACATTTTAGTTTCTATTCTTCGAACCAAACGAATGGAAACTTCAAGTCTTATCGATTGATAGAGATTGTTGCATGTGTGGAAATGACTCTTCTTTTTTCGGCCTGGCCAAATTCAGTTACTCTAAATCTTTCTTATAAGTTGGGGAATTCTGATACAGGTTACATGGGATGAGCCGGATTTGCTTCAGAATGTAAAACGGGTCAGCCCTTGGCTAGTGGAATTGGTATCTAACGTGCCGGCCATCCATCTTTCCGCCTTTTCACCACCAAGAAAGAAGTTGAGGCTGCCACAGCATCCAGATTTCCCCCTTGATGGCCAATTTCCGTTGCCAACATTTCCCAGCAACTTCCTTGGGCCCAGCAGCCCTTTCGGTTGTCTAACTGACAACACTCCTGCTGGCATGCAGGGAGCCAGGCATGCTCATTATGGTTTACCTTTATCAGATCTTCACCTCAGTAAACTGCAGACAAGTCTACTTCCGGCTGGTTTCCCGCCAATACTTGATCATACTGCTGCACACAATAGAATCTCATATGGTCCAGTTGTTCCGAAGCCTAGCATGAGTGACAATGTTTCTTGTATTTTAACCATGTCACATTCTTCACAGACTTCAAAGAAACCTGATGATGCAAAAACACCCCAGCTTGTACTTTTTGGTCAGCCAATACTTACTGAGCAGCAGATCTCTCTAAGCTGCTCAGCTGATGCAGTGTCACAAGTTCTTACAGGAAATAGTTCATCTGAGGGTAATTTAGATAAGGCAGCCAATTTTTCTGATGGCCCTGGGGCTGCCCTTCATCAAAAAGGCCGACCTGAACTTTTGTCTTGTGAAGGTTTACAATGGTGTAAGGATAGCCGCCAAGACACCGAGCCTTCTCTTGAAACTGGTCACTGCAAAGTCTTCATGGAATCTGAGGACGTGGGTCGCACTCTTGATCTCTCCTTACTTGGGTCATATGATGAATTGTACAGAAAAATGGCAGACATGTTTGGCATCAAGAATTCTGAGACACTGAGCAACGTGCTTTACCGAGATGTGACCGGCACTATCAAACATATCGGAGATGAACCATTCAGGTCATTTTTTGTTTCCTTTTTCTGTTATAAACCATTCTTTTGGGGCCTGTCATTTGTTGAATTCGCATTAGTGGTGATCTGACAATGACATTGCTACTCATTTCTTGCAGCGACTTCATGAAAACAGCAAGAAGGTTGACGATTCTAATGGATTCAAGCAGTGACAATGTTGGCAGGTAGATGAAGAAATAAGCTTCTTTTTCAAGTTGTACAGCCAGTTCCAGTACTAACCTTTTAATCTTCTTCAAGTTGTGGGAGGTGCTGCTCCAGTATAATTCATTGGTCTTCCAAGCTATACTCTTCTTGTTTTTATCATTGTGGTTTTAGAAGCAAGGAATAAGTGGATTTTTGAGAACTTCCATCCATTTTCATATTTCATCCCAAGTCCCAACATTTTGCTGTCATTATAAGCTAGTCCCTTAATTCTCTATCTTCCATTTGTTTTTTTTTTTCCTTTTTGGGCAGTCAAGTCCGACAAGTAGAAGTCTTTTGAAGGACCTGTCGTTGTATGTAAAGAACAAAAAAAGATTTTTCTGAATGGAAACCTGGTGAAGGGATTTCCAGAACATACAATGCAAATGCAAATTCCTTATTCCAACAGTAACTTCTGAACCAGTAACCCTTTCGGTGTTCCTGCGTTGTCTCCGTCTTGTCTGACTTCAAGAAAATGAAACCTTCCCCATTGGAGTGGTAATTTGAATTTAGGAGCTGCTAATCATACAAGATTTGGTAAGATTATTAAGTATTATTATTATTTATTACTCCCATTGCAGAAAGAATGGAGACATCAAATCCCGTGGCTGTCTTTGACTTGGACGCCCCAAGTTTTGGTTGGAAATTTTGGAATCATTCTCAAATGTCTCAAAGTCATAACCAGTTAGAAAAAGAAGCAACAATAAAAATACGTTAAGCAAGAGGATTATGAATGCATAATGTGATTGTTCCGTGCATGACTCTCCAAAAGCCAGGTGGTTAGAGGTCTAATCACAGCTTACACCATATACATAGGCTGAGTTGACTTATACCCTTCCGAGGGTATCGAACCTATCAGATGTTTCACACGACAACGGATTCTCTATGGACATACATATCTGCGAAGGATACTCTGCTAGTAAGCTACTGCCACATGTAATCACCAAATTTAATAACACATCTAATAAAATTCCAGAAATGGGTTTCAAAGGCAGAAGTCCACACCATCACATGACAGTCTCTTATTAATAAACGTACATGCCATCCTTACATAACATTAGAAAAATCCAATTCAGTTTGGCATTGGGATTGTGAAAACATTATTGTCAAAGACAAAGTCAATAGCTTTGTTTTCTTTTTGTAAGAGAAGAAACGAAACCAGGTTAAAGCAGTAACGTCCAAAGAGAGTAGGTGATTTAGGTGTATCCTGGAATATGGAAACTAAGCAGCTGAAGAAAGACTAAAACACATTCTCTATGATAATACAGTACACAAACTTCTAAGAATCCTACTCAGCCACACGTGAGCAAGTGTGGACCCTAGAAGTAGGTGGTTTTGTTTATATTTTTCTTTGTTTGCTAAAACCAAGGTAATAATAGATTCACGTGTGGCTAACGTAAGCAGATACAAAGTCCTGAGTGAAAGAGAGCGTCAAGTCGCATGTGTTGCGGCGTTTCGATGATTGGCTGTTCTTTGTTTGATTTCTTAACCCAACATATAAAAATACATATTTATCCTTGTACCATAAGAATGGAACAAACTAAGCCGACGGAGATGGCTGTGTTCCATCAATGATCCATGCATGTGGGCAAGACAAAAACCACTTAGCCTTAGGTTTTGCCGTTTTGGTTTAGGGTGACTGACAAAACAGTACATACAACCCTGAACACAAGCCTTTTTGACGATGAGATCCTTAATTGGATCGTGAGAAATTTTGCTGATATCGTGTGATCAACGCCTTCTCTTGCTGTCTTTCTTCTTTCACTCCTCCAATATCGTTTTTATACACACTTTTTGTTCATCTCATTGGTACTTGTGCCAACATGTTCACTTGCATTATGACATTGTTTGCTGATCATAGTTTGGACAACTGGGGTTACTATAAAAGTACTAGAAAGAAGCTGATGAGGAACAATGGGTTGGGTGGGTCATTAAAACCAATGGTCAAAAGCACGGAGGAAGAGGAGAGGAAGTGGGGGAGGGAGACAAAGACCATTCCCAAAGCATATTGTTTTAGTTGAGCTCTCTCCTCCATCTTTATTACTTTGTTTTCAGAACCCACTTGCCACTATCTAAGGCTATATTTTCTACCCAGGACAATAAAGTATGCCTTCAAGGTTGGGTTGGTACTACTGAGCAATTGGTGGGTATTACTCCTGACCGTTACCTGGGGTTCTTTTTACACTGGCTTCAGAATTACGTCAAGAACACAACTGCCAAATGCCAGTATCAGTAATCTAACAAAGGACCAATTACTTTTTTTTTCCCACATAGAAAAAGCTGGGTTTGAAAGATCCAAGTCGGGGCCAAAAGAAGCACCCTACACGGGACAGGGCACGTCATGAGTAGTCGTTAAAAGTTAAAGCCTTGTCTCTTGTCTGGGGCTAGCTTTGAAGTCTTTTCTTATTCGGACTTTATTTGATAATTATGACCAGCCGCTTTTTCAATTTCCATAATCCAATTTTGACAGCATTCACATTTTTTAAGAAATCACCAAAATAAAAAAAATATTCATAATTTAATATCAATGTAAAAAATTACTGCAAATCTTTATAATTTATTTTTATTTTAATTGATATTACTACAATGAAATTGGATATAATTTAAACCTGATTAGATGTCTTGAATCCTAATTGAAAATTTACTTTGTTAATAATTAATAATTTATCAATCTATCCTGTTTTTTAATAGTTAATACTTAAAGCTTTCTCAAATCATTTTTCTCTAAACCAAGGATACTACATAGCACATTAACAAGGCTTTACTCAAGAATGACACGCACCTCTCAAGACGTCGTGAAAAAGCTGGGCAACATATCAGGTATAAGCAAAAATTTTGCAACATGTCAGATATGTCTATCCTACCTTTTTTTACTAATTTTGTCTTTTAAACTTGCATATCTTAAATAAAGTTTGGTAACTTTTCTATAAGTGCTATAATTTTATTCTACTTATTTATTTATTTATTTATTAGTTATCTAGTTATTATATCACATTTTATTTATCTATTTATTTTCTAAAATCTTCTTGTCACATTTGTAAAGCTTTGTACGTTTTTAATCTTTTAACCATATTTATTTATGTAT
>JAOTAY010000005.1:41443819-41462839 GCA_025629805.1 Erythroxylum baracoense
TTACATTTATGTTTTATCATATATAGCTTTGGCTTTTTGTTAATTAAAAATAATATTTTCTCTATAGCAATAAAAAATTAAAAATGCTTCATTTACTAATAAATATTAATAGAAAATTTATCAAACTTATATTAAAATAAATAATTAACTTAACAAACATATTTTATGTTTAAAATAATATTTCTTTGCTAAAATAGATAAAGAATACTCTTTCTAGAGATAAGTTTATTATTTAAAGGCTAATCATTTTAAATATCCTGGCTCTTTAACACTTTATTAAATATATTCAAATTCTTATTTAAATAAATTCCATCAATTGTTTTCATAACATTTTACTATATATCATTTAAAAATTTGGAGATAAAAGCCATTTTAAAATTTATATGATTTTTCAAAATTTTAACATTTATGAAATTATAAAAGATAAATTATTCATCAAATAGTTTTTAAATTCTTTCAAATAATGAATTAAATTATTATTAACATTTGTAAAAACTTTATGACAATATTTTAACTATTTAAAATTTAAAAATAATAATTCAACATAATTAAATTCATTTATTAATATATATATATATATAAATATCATAAATAGTAATATCTAATAATGAAAATGAAAATGAAGATGTAATTAGTATTTTATTCATTTTTCATAAAATTGAGTATAATTTAACCTTATTTAAAATCGCATGCCTATTATACAGATTACTTTCGTATAAAATATAAGGAATAATAAAAATTATAGCAGCTAGTGCTCAAGCAGTCTGATCGCTGAAGTGAACGGTCGAGATGAAAAGGAAGCCACAATTGACAGGTGGACATTGACTTGGGTTTAGACTGACTTGAAGAAGGACAAATCACCAGTCATAACACAACACAACACAAGCTCCCATAAAAGTATAAAACATACACAAAAAATTGTGATGCCAAGCACAATCAGGTCGGTAAACTCGTTGTGCTCCTTAGCTCCACTTTACCTTTCCTGAAAATTCCCCTTTTTGTAGCAACCCCCATTACCCAAAAAGCGACAACCTTCGTGTTTCTCTATTCATATCCCTCCAATTCTTGAGCTGTTTTGGTGATAGATGAACGTTAGCAGACCTATGGTGCACCCGGTGGAAGCGCCGCCCTTGATCGACGGCGGCCTCCCCAATGGTCCCAGAACGAGGATGAAGGACGTTCAGGGTATGCCCGGGACACGTGGCGGCCTCACACTTCGCCTCATCCAGTGCGCGTTCGGTGTCGTCTCCGTATGTGTTATGGCCACCACTAGAGACTTTCGAACCGTAACGGCGTTTTGGTATGCTTTTGTTTCTTTTTGACTTGTTGGTTTCGTATTCCTGTTGGTTGCGGGCGGAATTGTAACATCAAATTAAATGCTTTAGAGGGTTTACGTATCAATGATCTCCCCACCCTCTGATTGCATTTGGGCCCACATGAATGATCTGTGGAAATGGATTGACACTCACGTGTTTGTATTGTTGCTTCTTTTGTATATGAAGTTTTGAACTTTGAAGTTATGCTTCCATTTCCAGCATTTAATGATTTGGGTACTGGAGTTTATCCACGTTGCTTGACAAAAATGATTTCTTTTCTTTGTAGGTTCTCGTAGTTCGATACAACATTATGATTAGATGTGCCGTGTTGTCTGTATCTAGTACGAAGGGCGAATCTGACGTGAATGTTTGTTTGTTTTTACTTTTAACAGTTATCTTGTTATTGCTATGGGCTTACAAGTTTTATGGAGCCTGTCGCTGGCACTTGTTGATGTTTATGCCCTTTTGGTGAGACGAAGCCTGCGAAAGCGAGTGATCGTTCGTCTGTTTGCTATCGGTGATGGGGTAAAATCTTCTTTTCTTGACTTTCCGTCCTTGTTTCTTGCTTCTTTAGGAAGTGAGCATGCAAAAATTTATTTGCAAGGTGTGTGACGGAGCTGTCTTCCATTGAATTCTACGTTGAATTGTTTAAACTCTATGCTTTGTATTGGATTGCAAACTATGGATGGGTACTGTACATGTAGTAGGATCGGTATGATTGCTATGAGATTTTGTTAATACGAGATTTAGATATTCTTATGTTCATTTCTTGCGGAAATTGTTTTGGCAGTGGTTTATGTCGATCAGCTATTTGTCAAGTTTTTTCTTTTTACAAATTTACAGTGGCGTAAATATCGATGACTTAAGTCACATAAAGGTTAAGGTTGCAAAGTTTTACAAATTACGTTTTGATTTACATGAAGTTTTGGGGGGTATCTAATTTTCTGGATGCGTTCTCTTGGTTATCCTTTTATACTAATTGATGCACTTTACCTTTTTCTTTTGGTTGTATCGGGGTTTGAATCTGAGCCAGACAGCCGAACGGCAACCTGTGTAACAACAGAGCTACAGCTTGTTGATGATGTAATAAATCTTGGTTCTAGACTTTTACTCCCCAGTTGAAAGTGATTTTCAATTCTAAATACTGGAAATATAGCTAGAATATCTGCTGTCATCATACCTCAAGACTAGGCCAATATTGCTATTGCTTGCTTCATTATTTAGTCATTTCATCAACTCTTTGGTTTCCCTTCATGGTCTTAATCCTTTTGATAGTGAAAGAGGAAAAAGGAGTTGGTATGTCATATCGCATAGCAATTCTAGCTCCGCATGGTTTGTACTACATGTTTGTTAGTCATTTTGAAAATGGAGACGGAAGAAGAAAGGAGACTGGATATGTTTTCATATTTGATATTAATTCTAGCTTCTCATCATCAGCCTCTTCTTTTGAAAGATTGAGTTATAGCTCTCTGGTTGTTTCCCTGTTAGTCGAAAAGCATCTGGATCACCAGATATATTGAATCTGCTTTTAGTTTGTTTTGAGCATTTCAGAAAGAAGGTCCTGGTTACATGGTTTTGGATCCGCTACTTCGTATCTTATCTGGTTTTAAACTTTTCTTGTTGACGGATTCTTGGAGCAGCAAGAATCAATGGGCTACTTGACAATGTCTGAACATCTTTGTTATTTTCCAAGAACTATTCTGATCTCACTTAATTTTAGATATTCTGCCCTTTGTTAATTGTTATCTTACTTAATCTTTGGTATGAATCAGAATAAACGAAAAGATTCAGTTACTAGTTTCTGCTTAATCACTAGCTTACTGCATTTGGAACTTATAGGGCCATGGCTTCTTGGCTTCATCATGCTGTTTCTGTTTTCAATATAAGCAGAGCAGACATCCTGGCCTCAAAACCTGGATATGTGTGCTCATTGTGTGATTTATGCTCCACTTTTGTCGATGCCGATGTCTGCATTTATTCAAATATTATTCATTCACCAACTAAAAGATTGATTTCTTTGTTTTCCCGATGTAGATAACATCCACCCTTACATTTGCTGCTGCTTGTGCATCCGCGGGCATTACTGTCCTCATTGGAAATGATCTGAATAGGTGCTCAGTTAACCATTGTACTAGGTTTGAAACTGCTACCGCTATGGCTTTTATAAGCTGGTTTGCGATGACACCCTCCTTTCTCATGAATTTCTGGTCATTGGCTTCCCCATAAGAAGATTTTGGTAAATAAGAGTTTTAGAGTAAGAAATCCGCAGTTACTGTAGTTCTTTCCTTTTTCCTTATCCTTTGTTGTCTTTGGTGTTTCATTTTTAGTATAATTACTTAAAAACTAATTCCATTAGTCTTTGCAGGGTTTTGTATTTGTTATTACAAGAAGAAATATTATAGATTCTACAATTTCACAGTGGTTATAGACTCAATCTGATCTTGGACCCCATGATAGTTTCTTATCACAAGAATGGTGTGTCATTTACGCATAAGAGACTGAGAAATCCGCAGCCACATATTGGTTTTTCCTTTCTATCTGATAAATCATTAGTCTATATATGTAAAAGGGTGGGTTTGTGTACTGACCAACTTTGAGACGCATGTTCTCTTTCTCATGCGTGAACATGATGTCCCCTAACGACCCCTCATACATGAGCTCTCATGCAACTCTTGAGCCCGTATGAGAGACGAAGAAGTTAAAGATCGGGGAAGAGATCAATCGAACTTGATAATGTCGAAAATGGTCGATCAGGAGGAGGCTGTATCAGTGTGCAAGGAATGTATGAACAAATTGTTCAACAGGTACATTCGTTGTAGTATGATGTCTACTACAACTTTTATTTTTATAAATAATTTCTGTACAGTTTTTTGATTGTAGGCTGGTTGAATTTTTGTAGCTTAAATTATTTCAATATTTGATATAAGGATTAATTGCTTCGAACTTTTTTTGTTATTTTATTTTTCATGTATTGAAAATTATCACTTATTTTCTTTTCATATTTTACTTTTTTATATTTCATTAAAAAAACTGAATGCTAACACATCCTTAAAAGGATCGTTGATGGATTAAATTCGGACTGATAGGACTTAAGATTGAGTTTAAGAGCACTGACTCAGTCCAATAAAACAGAAGAATTAATTAATAAAAAAGAGTTATTTTTATTTTTATTTATAAGTAAAAATTTCACTTATACGCAAAATTTGAAAAAGAAAAATTTCAGCAAAAGGCTTATTATAGTGACAATGGCAATCCATGGCCACCTGACCTAGCCACTCTGTTTCATTTCCTCCTCTTATGTTTATGCTCCATTGTTTTATTTTCTAGGATCTAGGCTCTCTCTTGTCTCCAACTCCATCGCAGTAGAAGTACTAATAAATTCATCATTGGCCTTCATAACCAGTCATCAGCTGAGAGGTGCAATCTGAAGCACTTATAACAAGCAAAATTGGAGAAAATATAACAGAAAGCTTCAAATTTGAAGCATTTCTGACTGAGTAAAATTCAAGATAACCTCTACCCTGAATTGAACAAAATATGAGTTCCTGGATCGAACTTTCTTGTACATTGTTGAGCATGAGGCGAGAAAAATCATTCCTCTTCCCAGTGTTAAGCCTACAAAAGAAGGAAGAAAGGGAAACATTGACTAGGAATGCAACATCGCGTTCCTCTTTAACATCTTCATTTTAGAACTAACAAACCGGTATACATGGCGTACAAAGTAGTGAGAAAACAATATCTACTTCAGTAAACCTCCTCCCTTCACAGCACACAAACTGCAATCCCCCTGTTTTTAAAACTTTCCCGGGTCAGTTTTTCTCTGTAGTAAAAGCCAAGTATTGGCGTGTTCTTATATATCTCGATACAATTCTGTTCAATCAATTGCTCTATCACGAGCGACACTTAAGCTTTGCAGACTGTAGCTCTTTCTTCAAAGCTTCCATGCGTTCCACCAAGGACATGTTTTCCTGTAAAGTTGAAAAAGTCAAGCTGATTCACAAAATTTCAAGTGGAAACAATGTCTGTTTCGTAAAGAGGATAAGTAGAATTCAAAGGTTATAGAAGTCAAAGTACACACGGAAGCCATAGCCTAGTGGTGAGCTTAGAGATCCTGCTCAAGTAAACAACAATTGCATTTCAACTTATGATGAACTTTGTAGATAAAGAAGTTAACAGACATTCATTTGAAACTTCACTCAGCAGACGTCTTCTTTAAGGAAACTCATAAAACATAAAAGGCAGGAAACGAACTCCATACTTATACCTACTGGGGTATCACAAAGCATGTAGAGAGTATTGGAGTAACTTCAAAAAGTTATTGTGGCGTTCAATTTCAGAAGCCCACCTTTTGTAGCATGACCAACTGTTGGTTAACACTAGCAGCATCCTCCACCTTTTGCTTAAACTGTCACAAGCAACTACCCATATCATCATAGAGGGAATTTTAAGAGATAAAAATGCCATGACTACTTAGTTTTAAAATGCTTCCAATTAATCAAAAATCAACAACAGGGATGATGGCATGCTGAATTAACACTCAACCATTCCACGGAAACCAAGGTCAAGTTCATATGATATGTTTTATCAAAGCACAAAATTATACAATTAACAAGCACCTAATATAGGTAAACAATCTATTATCATCTCATCTTTAAAACCCACGAATGATTGAAAGACAACACCAAAGGTTCACAATCCTCTCTACAGCATTTAACTCGCAACTCAAAAACATGGACCATAATTTTACAAAATCTCATGATACAGTATTTAATGGGGAGCCAAGCATAAATACACTACATAACAGTTGAGAAGACAAGATGCAAACCGCTGAGCCAAAGAGAATGCAACAAACAAACAATAAGTAACATCTGGATACAACTTAGTTTACCTAGATGTGCTTGTAAAACAACGAAATGGAGAGAAAAAAGAGGGTTCTCTGTAATGATCCTTGTATAAAAGCGTCATTTTCTATATCCAGGCCAATAAGTTAACCAATTTCAAAATCGAACAGGTAAAAGCTCCCATAGAAAAATAAGAAGCCATTAGGATTCAGCTAAGTATTTCAGATAACAAAATTATGTTAACAATGTAAATACATATATGAGTTCCTTTTCACACTTGGCAACAAAATTATGTTAACAATGTAAATACCTCTATGAGTTCCTTTTCACACTTGGCAACTCTCTCTGTCTCTTCATCATACTTCATCCTCCACTCTGCAGACTCATCCATTGCTTCCCTGTTGGCCAGGTCAAACTGTCTTCTGCAGAATAGAATTCAAAGAAGTAACGTATCAGTGAAGCTGTTGCAGCTTAATAACTAAGAATGTACAGCATATAATTTGCTCAACAAATGGAGTTTCCAGGAACAGAAAAATTATGTCGGTTTCCATATCTTAGCATGGCAGGTTGCCAAAATATAAAAGGAGAGCTGTTTCTCTCTTATCTTTCATTATTGATAAATGATATTCTTATATACAAGAAGGAGCTTGAATTAGCTCTTTAATCAAGGAAACTAAAACAGGATACAAATCAATACAGATTAAGCCTTAAATCAAGGATGCTAGATATGGAAAATGAATATTTACAGTTGACTTCTGCTAATCCCCCCCTCAAGTTGGAGCATGGAGGATGTGAATGCCTAACTTACCGACAAGAGAAGCAAATTGATGAGAACCGAGAGCTTTGGTGAAGAAGTCAACAAGCTAGAGTTTAGAAGGACTGTGTGCAGTAGCAATGGACCCTGATTTGATACAGTCCTAAATAAAATGACAGTCGATCTCGATATGTTTTGTGCGTTCATGATGTGCGGGATTGGCAGCAATATGAAGGGCAGCACAATTGTCACAATATAATTGAGCAAATGAAAAAATAGGAACCAACAAATCATTTAGTAAAGTGCAAAGCCAAATAAGTTCACAAGCGGTAGCTGCCATAGAACGATATTCAGCTCCAGCAAAGGAGCGGGAAATAGTTGTTTGTTTCTTGGTTTTTCACGAAATCAGAGAACAACCCAAAAGAATAAAGTAACCACTAAGTGAACGTTGAGTAACTGAACAACCAGCCCAATCGGAATCACAGTAAGCATGAAGTTGAAGACCAAATTTTGATGGTAGAAAAATCCCTTATCCAGGGCAGTTTTAAGGTATCGTAGGACACAAATAGCTACTGCCCAATGGCCATGACGAGGTTGTTGCATGAATTGAGAGAGAATATGAATTGCGTAACAGATATCTGGTTGAGTGATTATCAAGTAAATGAGTCGTCCAACAAGACGTCGATAGGCACCTGGATTATCAAGTATAGCACTATCATCCAAGGCCAGTTTGTGATTTTGTTCCATAGGAAAATTTAAAGGTTTGCTACTAAGGAGACCTGCCTCTTGCAAAATATCTAATGCATATTTGCGTTAAGATAGGACTATGCCATTAGGAGATCGAGCCACCTTTAGCCCAAGGAAGTATTTTAGAGGACCAAGATCTTTAATGTGAAACCAAGCATCCTGATAATCCTTAAGTGCTTTAGTATGGGCAATATTGTTATTAGCAATAATAACATCATCCACATATACAAGCAACGCAGTGAAGGAATTACCTTGACAATGGATAAAGAGAGAGGTATATGCATTTGATTGAGTAAACCCAAATTGAAGAATAGCATTAGAAAATTTAGCAAACCATTGGCGTGATGCTTGCTTCAGACCATAAAGGAATTTGCGAAGGTGACAGACACGATTGTTAGTGGAAGACAAATATCCAGGTGGTCTCATCATGTACACCTCCTCATCAAGTGATCAAGGTCCCCATGTAAGAAAACATTATGAACATCAAGTTGGTGTGATTCCCATCATTTGGCTGTTGCTACTGCCAATAAAGTTCGAATTGTGGTAAGTTTTGCTACTGGAGCATAAGTTTCAGTATAGTCAAGTCCTTCAACTTGTGTGTAACCCTTGGCCACCAAACGAGCTTTGTATCGCTCAATTGTTCCATCATAATGGTATTTTATCTTGTAAACCCATTTGGAACCGATGGGTTTCTTGTCAAGCGGCAAAGGCTCAAAAGTCCATGTATGATTTTGTTCAAGTGCCTCTAATTCTTTTTGCATTGCTTCTCGCCAATGAACATCTTTAATGGCCTGTGTATAGGATTTTGGCTCATCATATTGAGTTATGACCGTCAAAAAGCTAGCATGGGAAGAAGTGAAATTAGAATATGAAAGAAAGTGGGATAGCAGATAAGACATACCTAAGGATTCATGATTAGAAGAAGTGAACCGAGATGCATATGGCTTTGGCAACTCAACATGAAAATCATAGAGGCGAGATGGCAATTTTGTAGTGCGTGAGGGGCGTGTGATTGGTGGTATAAGGGTTTGAATGGTAGTGGAAGTGACAAATGCGTCTGTAGGTAAGGCAAGTATATCAAGGTCAGTAGGAATTGTATGACTTGTGTTTGGAGAAGGTGGGTCTATTTGTTCAGAGGTAGTTTAGGGAATAGGTTCAATGGAATCATGGTCAGGAACAGGTAAAGGTATAGATACATTGGTGGATTGAGAGGAGGATGAATGCGGTGGGAGAGGTTTGTGTTGGTAAGGAAAGTTGTGTTCGTAAAACACAACATCTCTAGAGATAAAACTTTTATGTGTATGTAAGTCATAGAATTTGTATCCTTTGTGACCATGGGGATATCCAATAAAGAGACATGATGTGGCACGTTCACAAAATTTGTCTTTTGACCAAGGCAAAACAAATGTATAACAAAGGCATCCAAACACTCAAAGATGTGAGTAATTGGGTTTGCGGGAAAATAGAAGCTCATATGGACTTTGTCCAGACAAAAAGGGGTAGGAGTATAATTAATTAGATACACAGCTGTTAGAATGCGTTCCCCCCAAAACTTAATCGGTAAATTTGCTTGGAATCGTAAGGCTCTTGCAACATCGAGAATATGTCTATGCTTACGTTCTACAACTCCATTTTATTAGGGTGTAGCAACACAAGAAAATTGAGTTAAGATCCCATGTTGTTGACAATATAAGTGAAGTCTATGATTAGTAAATTCAATCCCATTATCACTACGAGCGATCTTAACTGGTTTTCCAAATTGTCGAACTGTCATGGCCATGAAGGAAACCAGCCTAGTGTAAACTTCTAATTTGGTTTGCATCAAATAAACCCAAGTAGTTTTGGTGTAATCATCTACAATACTTAAAAAATAATGAGCCCTAGATAAAGATGGAGTTTGATATGGCCCCCAAACATCACAATGATTTAACTCAAAAGGTTCATGTGTTTTGATAGCACTAACAGAAAAAGAAGGTCGAGCTTGTTTAGCTCGATGACAAGAGTCACAACATTTATTAAAAGACTTTGAAGAAAAAAAAGACCTAAATTCTTGAGAAGAGATAGCCTATTGAAAGATAAGTGTCCAAGACGTTGATGGCATAGGGTAATATGCAAATTAGAAGTAATACCGGTTGCTGCTACAGGAATTTTGAGTGCCCGAAAGTAATAAAATCTCGCAATTCACTCATTACAATCAGCTTCCTCATGAGTAGGTCCTGTAAAACACAGAAGGAAGGAAAAAAATGAGCAACACAATTTAACGTTTTGGTTAGTTTACTGAAAGAGATAAGATTGTAAGAAAATGATGGTATGTGAAGCACATCTTTTAAAGTAATGAAAGAGGTAAGGGAAACATCTCCACGTGACTTTGCTAGCACAAAGGATCCATCTGGGATTTTAATTGGCATGAAATGAGGAATAGTTGTGTGCGAAGGAATGAAGTTTTCTTGAAATTTCATATGGTCAGAGGCACCTGAATCCAAGACCCATTCACTTTCATTATTGGGTAGAAAAATTGCATTACCAACAAAATTGGTTGTACCCACAAAGTTGGTTGTAGAGGCATGACTTTTGTCAAGGTTGAGCATAGATATGAGTTGGGCATATTGTTCATTCGTCAATCATCAATTGGCATGGTATTGTTACCCTCAGTTTTCTCCATGTGTTGCGTATTGTTAGTTGTCTTTGGCTTTGATGATTTCTTCCCTTTGTCCCATCATTTTCAAAACAAGTATCTTTAGTGTGCCTCATCTTTTTGCAATGGTCACAAAATAGTTTGGAGAGGACATGGTTACTTGTAGATTTGCGATTGTTGTTGGATTTGCTGAAACTATTTGTCAAGAATGCTGCCGCATCAACAAAAGGCAATCACGAGTCCACTATTAATTGTTGTCGCTGTTCTTTGGCTACCTGTGCATAAACACGAGATAAAGAAGGCAAGGGATCTGTATTCAAGATTTGAGAACGGGCTTTTTTGTATTTTTCATTCAAACCCATTAAAAATTGGTGCACTTTTTCTTTTTCTCTTTCTGCAACAAGTGCCTTTGCTAAACCGCAGGTAGATGGTGGGATTTGTAAATAAGTGCGGAGTTCATCCCAAATGCCCTTTAACTTGGTGTAATATGCTGAGACAGTCATTCCCTTTTGAAAGGCATTCATCATCTCAGTTTTTAATTGATGAATTCGAGAAGCATTACATTGTGAAAATCGTTCATCGAAATCTCTCCATAATTCTTGTGCTGTCACAAAAAATATCACACTATCATGTATCATAGGATGAAGAGAATTGAAGATCCAAAAAAGGACCATTGAATTGCATTTGATCCATGCAAACTCTTCTTTTGAACCAGATGGTGGACGAGTAATAGATCCATCTGCAAAGCCAATTTTGTTTTTGGCTTGGAGCGCATTAGTCATAGCACGACGCCATATGGGATAATTTTCTTCTTTTAGGAGACATGTTACAAACGTTGTCCCTGGGTTGTCAAAAGCATGAAGGATGTATGGTGATGAGGCATCAAGGTTAATTTGGGTAGTATTTGATTGATTGTTACTGATGCTCGAAGAAGTGTCTTCGGCCATGGAAAACTTAAGATTGTAACTGCTCTAATACCATGCCAAAATATAGGAGGAAAACTTAAGATTGTAACTGCTCTAATACCATGCCAAAATATAGAAGGAGAGCTGTTTCTCGCTTATCTTTCATTACTGATAAATGATATTCGTATATACAAGAAGGACCTTGAATTACCTCTTAAATCAAAGAAACTAAAATAGGATACAAATCAATACAGATTAGGCATTAAATCAAGGTCGATAGATATGGAATTTACAGTTGACTACTGGTAATACAGGTAAATAAAAGAAATCGTATCTGTAGGAGGAGAGATTGAAAAAGGAATTCTAAAGTTGAACAGAACCTATAATGAACTAAAGCAATTGATAAGAGAAACATTAGATCTAATATCCAGTTGGATCTCCAGCACGACTGTCTTTTTTTCACTCAACTAAATCTATCATTAGTCATTACGAAGGATCAGAGACGTACAAGCATCATTCCTGCATTTAACCGAACTACATTTCCCAAGGGACAACCTAACAAGTTCTACTCATATACTTAAAGTTCCACATTAGCAAGTCAAATCCACAAGGAAAGGAAAAATGGGGCATAAACCTCGCCAACAAATAAGTCCCAATCACCAAAGCTTTCACATTTTAGAAAATGCAAAAGGACCCATTACCGCAATTATCAAAACTCAACCAAACAACCAAGAAGTTAGGATCTTTATCAATCAAAGGCATTGAAAGCCATTGCAAATTAGCATTTTTACAGCACCCACAAAACCAGCCAAACACATCGCCTAGGAATATGAATTATAGACCAACAACAAATACAAACACCAAGTAATGACATATATACATAAACAAACCTCAACAACTCGGTGTCATCAGAGGAGATAGCGTAATCAATAGACCAGAGTTTGAAGTAGACTGCTACACCGAAAATCATTGCCACAAACAGCCCCATAAGTTTCTTCTTCTTCTCACTTACCATTTACCTACTTTCTCTATTACCTTTGAAATTCAGGGAGAAGGGATGGTTTTGGTTTCTTCTCCTCTTTGGTTCTGTATCTTCTGCGACTCCCCCTGTCCAAGCGAAGAACAAGCGGTGATCCGGTGTAGTCGAGTCTAGCTACGTTTGTCATCTATAATTTCAGTGTTTTTACGTGTACTAGACTTCATTTTGTAAACCTCATGAACGGCTTGGAGCCACTTGATTGATACTCCCACATCGCACCATATTGTACCCACCATTGCTTTTATGTTAGTATTTAGATAATTATTATAACAGGAGGTGTAATAAATTGCATAAAGACAAGGTTTCTATGCTTTTTGTATTGTTTTTATAAAAAACTTAAAAATTTTATTAATAAATTAATAATTTTTAATTAAAATTAATTAATTAATTTTATTTAATAATTTTTATTAAACTTTAAATTCTCATTTAAAATGATATTTTAAAATTTTTAATTTTTAATCAATTTTATAATAATTTAATATCAATTAAGCTTTTTAAATTTAAATTTTTTGTCTTATAAATTTAACTTCTAGTTCAGTTTTTAAAGTGATACCGAAATTTATTAAACATATTTTTAACATGCAAATGTTGAATTTTTCTTAGTTCTGATATTTGTTATTGTTAACCAAAATACTTAGATTTTTTTATGTATTAAAATTGCATTTTATTTAAAATATTTTTAAGTTGTATATTTTTAAATTAAACGGCAAAACAAATATTAACTTAAAAATGGAATATTTTTTATTTTTGCATTTCACTTTATTTGTCAAACTTTAGGAAAAACATTTATTTTAATTGTCCAACTTTTACCAAAGGTATACCTAAGTTTTAAAATTAAAAATTTTAAATGAACATTCAATTTGTTTAATAATATCATATAAATTCATATTTTAATTTAATATAAAATGCGATCCAGACGCTTTCTATGATCAATAATGTATTATGATTTTATTTTATTAATAAAATTTAATTTATTTTCCATGTTTGTATTAGGCATATTAGTTAATTGATAAATTAAAACATTTTTTTGAAAATCATAGAGAATTAAAGAAAGCTATTTCGTCTATATAACACCAAGCGATATATATATAGTTATTTGGATTCTTTTCAGAAAATAATTTTTTAAAGAGATAGATATAATGTTTTATTTTAACATTCATGCATTTAAAGGTGAGTTAATTACATTTTAAATGAAATAATTAAAACTATAATTAATATAAACTATTATATATAGTAGTATTTATTTATTCCTAGGATATTAATAATGATAATATATTAAAATAATATATTTGAATTAAAATATATACAAATAAACAGTGAAAATATACATAAATTAATAATAATATCAATAAATTGAATAAAGTAATAACATAAAAAATTTAAAATAAATGATTGTTTATCTTATTCAAGTTTAGGATAGAAAAATTGAAACACTCAATTCTTTAAAGATTGATATAACAATGATTTAAGCTTATTCATTTCATTAACCAATGCCAAGTGCTAAATGAATTTAGATAAATCATATTTAAATGTTTAAATTTTGTTTGATTTTATAATACTCTATAATTAATGGTATTGATATGAAAAATATTTATAAATAATTTTAAATAACATGAAAGCAAACAAAGTATAAGAGAGTAATAGAGAATAGGGAACTGGAAAAAAAAATCCAGGAGCGAAGGAGAAAAAATAGACGAAGAGTGAACTCAAGGGATAGCAATGGGCGGTTCGGGCCACTCGGCCCGACATTGCACTTGTTTAAAGGAAAAAAATTTAAAACGCGGTCGTTTAAATAATGATAAAAGTGAATTTGTCTTTCTTTAATTAACTACTTTTTCACGTTTTGTCTTAAAATTAATTTATATTTATTTGAAAATAATTTCAAAATGGTTTGAAAATTTTATTAATATGATTTACTTTAAATTTTATTAAAGCGAAAAGCCTTTATCATTGGATGAGAACGTATGTATTTTAAACCAATGAAAGGTGGCATCTGGTACAACTTTTGGAGTGCCAATCAAGTCATGTAAGAACAAAAGAATAGAAGCGTCACATCGTTCACTCACACATGAGCCCCACTCCAAATCAACCTCATCTATAACATTTTGTCAAAGTGCTTGTTAGGATATTAGCATTGACGGGTGCAACTATAATTCTACATTATTGTTGCGGTGATAATGGTGGTTTTTGTGAGTCCATATTATCAATAGTTTCTTAAAACAATTTTCTATACCAAACAAAGAAAGATACGGAGGTGGATGGTTGTTGATGAACAATGAATTTTAATTCAAGCTTTGTTCTGGGTCGACTGTACCTTTCTCGCCAGCCACCCCCCCACGAACGAGTCCATATCACCTTCTCATCAATGAAAGAAGAACAACAGCTAATAAGGGAAACAAGAAAACGGGCAATCTAAAAACAAGAAGATGATCAACGAGAACCTGATTTTCTTATGCCAAAGAAGCTGACAAGTACAGATTAAGATTTTCTGTCTACATTCAAACAGCAGTAAACAGAAGAAATTCCACTCAAACCACCAAAAGAAAAATGAAAACAAAAGACCATAGAGATTAGTCTGTCAATCTACATATAACGATCACATGTGCAGTGTTATTAAACTATTTCCTATCAGAAACTCCTACATCTCCTTGCTTTCTCTCGCAATCCTTGTGATTATGCTAAATTAATCCTCGAAACCAACTTGCTTCCAAATGGCATTTCTCACCTGTCGCAAGTCTCTTCCTTTCAGAGTCCTGCCAATACCTTCATGAACCGAAAATGAAGCTCCTCTCCTTCTAGCTAAATATTCATGAGGTGGTAACCTGCAGTCGTGATCTTCGTCAAAGTCGTCTTCAAAATCAGTGTCTTCGTCGGCGATATCCCCGTCTCTTCCTTTCTTTTCTTCTTTGTAAATCTTTGACCAATCCGGTATGTTCACGGGCAGGGAAGAACATGTCACGTGACTCCTCACCATGGCAGTTGATTCAATCTTCCTTGACACTTTCTTCGACGAAACTCGTGAGTTGGGCAAGATTTTCCTGCTCTCCATTGACGAAATTGCATTAGAACTACTCCAAATACCAGCCTCATCGAACTCAAAAAAACTGTCTTCAGGAGTTGCACTACTCGTGATTCTAGCATCACCAAGCCCTGAAGCTATGAAAAAACTGTTAGCCCTGGAATGGAAAATCTTCTTGGACGCCATTGATCAATGATTGAGAATCAGAAGAGCAGAAGGCTTGGAAAGAGGAAGCTCTGGTCCTGTTGTAAATAAGAGAACAAGTGTCTCTTCTTTGTCAATACTTGTCTTTTCTTTATAGTGTGTTGTGTCATGGATAAGCCCTCGTCTTAAGACAACAATGATTTCACTGTCGATTTTTAATGATCAATACGTCGTTGTAAAGTTAATGTCTTCTCGTGGTTATTGTGAGCTCACACGTTTCCTGGGTTTAATCTACGGGCTGATTTTTAGTTGCGGGGAAATCTTTTGAAGGGTTCACAAGAAAGTGCAAATTAGAGGAGGGTTTTGGGGAGAATTAGTGAAACGACACTTAATTAGTGGGAATGACACGTCGGAAATTATTATTTTTATAATTTATTTAAAATAATTTTCCGATAACTTTGATAGATGTATAAAATGACACGTACACGTAGGAGGAAAATATTAATTAATTATGGTGCAGGACATTATTGGTGGTAATGGATAGGGACGATACATCCATTCAGGTAAGGGGACACGTGGGCCAATGACATGGCTCTGGTCAACATCTTGGGTATTCATTGGCAGTTATACGGAGAAGGGAAGTCTGCGGGCTCCACCTCCATCATCGTGTATTAAAAGATGTAAATGTCCATATCTTGACACGTCACTTTTAAACTTGTTTCTTTCGGTCATTTTTGACTTTCATCTCCCCTGTGTCGATGACGTGGCAGTATTTTGAAAGTGGCGTGATATGCTCATTGATGGGACGTCAGACTAGAAACAAGCAATATTCTGTGTTTATTCGAGTAAGAATAAATAATTTTAAGAGTGTTCTCTTAAATTTTAATTAAAAATAAAAATATAATATAATGTAAATAGTATACTAGCATTAATTAAATAATTTATTATAATTATTTTAAATTATTAATTTAACTTAAGTTAAATTGGAACAAATTGGGTCTAAAACTAATATTAAAATATCAATAAGTATGATATTATCCGTTATTTTTAGTTAAAATCTAAAAGAAGGGATTTTTCTTTAGTTTTAATTTTTAAAGTTTCTTGAATTAGAGAAAGTTTATGCTTTGATCTTAATTTTAGTTTACCAAATTTAAATTAATACTTTAATTTGATTTTTAATAATATTTTTAATAAAATAGTTTGATATAAATCTAACAAAAAAATCTTTTTCAAAGCTTATAAAAATAAAAGAGCCTTCATATTTTAAGATAAGCTAACATTACTTAAGGCTATGTTTGGTTGGGGATTTATTAATGGAATATAATATTATTTCATCGTTTCGGATGAGGGTTTATAATGAGATGGAATGAAATGGTACGAAAGATGAGGGTTTCATATTACATCTTATTTCATCCTAAACAGTAAAAATAAAAAACTTCCGATTTTGGGAGTTTATGGTGGAATGTAAAATGATAAACAACTTTACACTATATTACATTATAAATCCTTCATCTAAACAACATTTAATTATATTACATTATAAACTCTTCAATCCCTCCAAACAACAATCTTTTAATATTACATTGATTTACGTTTCATTCCATTATAAATCATTCCATTTTATTATATTTTATTTCATGTCATTAAAAATCTTACGTCCAATCAAACATAGCCTACAGTGATTTTAAGCTATAAGTATATCTAGTAAGAATTTTATTAATATGATTAATAAAAAATATAGAAAATATAAAAATTCAAGTGAAAAGAATGAACAAAATCAATGATGGAAAGGTTTGATACTATACACCGATGATTTCGTTAATAATGTGTAGGCACATGTCGTAGATGAACCGTGATAATAATTGTTCCAATCTTTCCCAGTTAGGCTAACTATTAGTCCATATGTGGAAACCTTAGTTTAGAGAACAAGAAAAGCGGATGGTTGCATTAATTGTTCGATTATTGATATCATGCCCTCGTAAATGATAACCCTTTCATATCCTTATCCTTGTACTGGGAATATGGGGCTAATGTTAGGTTGACAGCATCAGCTAAGCATGATCTTGATGGTATGTGAGTCGAGTTTTATATTAAATTTGACAACATCAGCTAAGCATGATCTGGATGATATGTGTGTCGAGTTTTATATTAAATTTGAATTTACAAAAGTTGGTTTAGTCCATGTTAATTTAAATAAAATAATATTATTTTAATATTAACGTGATTATATTTTAAATTATTTAAATCTAATGAAATTTGAACTTTAAACTAAGTTTAATAAAAAATTCCATTATTATATCTAATTAAAAGCAATTAAATTTTGTACAGGTGAAGATATTTTATATGTTAGGTGTGGTTACACAATATTTACAAATTAAACCGTTAAATTTGAGAAAGAGTAACCCTACATTCTCCGTGAAATTGAGTCCTCAAGTTTGAAACTTTTTTTTTTCTATTTGATCACAAATTTACTAAATTTGAATAAATCTCGTATCAAATTCATGACCCTAAAAGCAAGATTGGTATCTTTGTACCTTATGTTATAAAGCCAAAAAGTCATTTTTGACCCGAACAATTACACCATCTAATAAATTTAACTACAATGTTCTAGAGAGTACAAATTAAACTCTAACATTTAAAAAAAATCAAATATAACACTAAAATGACGGCGAAATTGACAGCTACGTGAGGCCGTCAATTTTCTTCCAGTTTAGCGACAAAATGACAAATGTTTATATTATTTTATTGTGTAGGCAAGCCTTACACTATCACATAAATTTGACGTAACAGTATGGAACTCTCTTATGGAAAAAATTAATATTTTTATTTGCGAGACTCATTATAATTAAGTAACTTAAACAAATAACCTATTAACTTAACTAATAACTAAAATAATTAATTAACCTAACAAAAAAAATTCTCCCACTTCTTCGTTTGGATTCCCTAACTCATTCACCAACTGGAATCCCAAAATTCTCATTCTTCACCACTTGTAATCCTTCATTCGTTAGTTTGTCTCTGTGCGTGGAATCCCTAAGTCGCCCTCGTTCGTTGATTTGTCTCTGTGCGTGGAATCTCTCAATCACCCTCATTCATCGGTTTGTCTTTGTATGTGGAGGTCTCCCTCATTCACTCATCATCCCTCATTTGCCTCCCTTGATCACCGCGCGCCCATCACTGCTGTGATAATCAATGGTAATGCAAATTGTTTTGCTTCTTTTTGCTTAGACTTTGTTTATTTATCGAATTTTCCAAAAGGGATGTTATGAAATGGAGGAATGAAATGTATGCTTCATTCTCAACCACTATCACTTGCTCTTGATTCAAAATCCTCATTATAGTTTTTAATAATTCAGTTTCTTAATTCTAACTTAGGGGAAAAATCATCAGATGTCTGATATTTTGTTGTATCTTAATGTTACGTGCATCAAGTTTATAGTGTTTGGTCATTAGGAATGGTTCTTTATGTTGGGCCTTGAATTTTTATTATTTTAGTAAACATGATTTGAATGAATTTTGGTATTGTTAGATAAATTATTTTTTATTGAGGTTAACTATTATGTCAAGATTAGGAGGATTTAATTCATGGATTGATGGAATTAAAGTGTGGATGTTGTAAG
>JAOTAY010000005.1:41579894-41591363 GCA_025629805.1 Erythroxylum baracoense
AATCAATCCTGCTTGAATTTAAATATAAGAGTTCCACTTCAACTCCATCACTTCAATAACTTCCGTATCCAGCTGTGTTTTGTATGTCCAATTAAAATGCCAAAACAAAGTAAAAGATATATATATAATATATCCTAACAAAGATGAACCTGGTTTACTGGATAATGATTCACCAAGCAACCTACTGCTGCTACAACCAAACAATGACAGACTTGTTGAGGTAGCAGAAGGTTTCATGAGAGTTCCTTTAAATCCAAAAGACGATCAACTAGGAGGAAAACCAAAAAGAAGAGGTATTCTCCTTAAATGACCATTCTAATATGGAATATAAAACAGTTAAATGTCACTTAGTCAAGGATTGAAACACTACATGATGCTATAATTAATTGATGTACTCTACCTTCGTAACTAATAGAGGATCCTGAATTTGTTAGCCAATTTAGTAAATCACCGTAATAATGTTTTGTAGCTTTTACTATTATTAATAAAATTCCTTTTATTTTTCCAAAAAATCTCAGTTCATCTATTTTTGATAAAATAAATTGGGTTCCATCACCATTTTTATCTTTTGAAAATTTTGTTACTATACTTATATTGTTGATGATTTTTCGTGCTATACTCGGCTTATTCCATTAAAAACAAAATATGAATTTATTTATGCGTATTTGGCTTTTGAAAAATATGTTGCAAGGTAAGTTGACAAAAAAAATTAAAAGATTCCACTCTAATGGTGGTGCTGAATTCATTAATTCCAAACTTAGTTCTCATTATCAGGCGTAAGGAATTGTCCATCAAATCTTGTGTCCATATACTCCAGAGCAATCAGGTATGGTTGAGCATCATCATAGAATAATCTGCGAATTAAGTATGGCTATGTTGTTCCACTGTGGTGCTCCTTTATACTTTTAGGTAAAAGCATTTACAACAGTTATTTTTCTTACTAATCACTTACCATTAACTGCTCTCAACTCAGATACATCCTATTTTAAATTACAGAGGGTCCATTCGAATTATTCTTTTCTAAGAGTATTTGGTTCTAAATGTTTTCCATAAACATGAGATACTCAAAAAAATAAATTCAACCTAAAAATTGTTCCATGTGTTTTCATCAGTTATAGTGATCGACATAAAGGCTATAAATGCTTTCATCCATCTACACAAAAAGTTATTATTTCATGTTATATATTGATTGATGAGATTACTTTCCCTTTCAAAAATCAGCAAACTCATGCTTTCAACATTTCAAATGAACGTTGGATGGATATTTTTTATTCCTGGACTGTTCTTCCTCTTTCTCACAATACTTCATCTTTACAAGAAATAGATGCTTATGATCCACCTCTTTCGTCGCCTACATTCCAATAACTAGATTTCTCTCTTGATGATTCTATGGAAGTCCCATCTCCCTCTATGGACTCCAACTTCTATTTTAACAGAAGAACACTTGAATACAATGGCCACTGACATCTCCAGTCAAACTAATTCCTATGTTGCATCCAACTCTCATTAAGATAGTTCCATTTAAGAATCAATCTCTTTAGAACCTTCACATGGTGAGTCTGAGCAGCCTAAACAATCCCACCCTCAACACTATCCCATGGTCACCTGCTCTCAAGGTAGCATATACAAACCAAATCCAAAGTATGCCTTTATGGTTATCGGACAAGAAATTCCTCGAGTACCATAATCCATTAAGACTGCTCTACATCACGATGGATGGAGATCAGCTATGCAAGAGGAAATGGATGTCCTTCACTACAATAATACGTAGGAGCTTGTTCCACATGATCCAACTATGCATGTCATTGGAATTAAATTGGTTCTCAAACAAAAACTTAAACCGGATGGAACTCTAGATCTTTTAAAAGCATGTTTAGTTGTCAAGGGTTACCACCAAATTAATGGTATTGATTCACCGATACTTTCTCACCTGTCATCAAACCCGGAACCATACTTCTTGTACTTAGTCGACATTGGGTATTCGACAGTTGGATGTCAAAAATGATTTCCTCTATGGTTTACTTACAAAGGTAATTTACATGGAGCAACCTCTAGGCATGATTGATCTAAAGTTTCCAAAACATGTGTGCAAACTTTGACGGGCTCTTTAAGGGTTGAAACAAACATGCCATGCTTGGTTTGATCGATTTAGTACTTTCCTTTTAAAATATGGCTTCTTTTGTATTCTAGTTGAACCATCCTTATTTGTTTTACATTGTTCTTCTAGTACTCTAATTCTTCTCTTATATGTTGATGATATGCTTCTCACAGGTTTAAATTCACAACTTTTAGCTTCTTTTATCCAACTACTACACACTGAGTTCTCTATGAAAGATCTTAGACTTGTTCATCACTTTCTTGGTATAGAAATAACATCCACTTCTGATGAATTGCACTTGTCTTAGTCTCACTACGCTCCCACTATTCTTGAGATAACAGACATGACAGATTGTAAGCCTGTGAGGATGCCACTTGAAGCAAAAACAAAATGGATTTGCAATAATACTTCTTTTGCTGATCTTACTTCATATCGTGGCATAGTTGGCGCTCTCCAATATCCAACTCTTACTTGGCCTGATCTTGCATACAATTTCAATTTTGTGTCTCAATTTATGCATGCTCCTAACTAGTCACATTTTAAAATGGTTAGACACACTTTGGATTATGTCAAAGGGACAATTAATCTTGGTCTTGATCTTACTTTGAACACTACACTTGATTTTTATGCTTGTCAAATTCATATTGGGCAGGTTGTCCTCTCACTTGTAGCTCAACTATTGGATATTGCACTTCACTTGGTCACAATCCTATCTTTTAGTGTGTAAAAAACAACACATTGTTCGCAGTATAGCATTGAAGTTGAGTATAGAGCCATGACAAACACTGCAGTTGAAGTTACATGGTTTGTTAGGAAATAAAACTATTTCAACACAACTAGAATGCCAATAAAACAAACACACAACACCAAATTTGATAACGGAGTTCGGCCAAATTATGCCTACGTCTCCGGAGCTACTGCACACCCTTTTATTAGAGAGAAAAACAATACTTACAAGTGTTTACACTCAACACTCAAACTCACTAGTGTTTACACACACTCTCAAAACCTTACCCCAATACACCCCAAAAATTACTCACAAAATTTTCCTACTCTTACTAAGAGGTAATATTTTGTTTTGATTTTTGGATGATATAAATGGAAGGGGGAGGGGGTTTATTTATAGTAGATAAGCCTCCCCCCTCCCTCACTCTCTTCCAATATGGGACTAAGTCCCTTACCTAACATGGTTAACTTATATTCTCAAGGATATTGGTGTTCAACAATCTCACCTCCAGCCATATTCTGTGAAAATATTAGTGCTCTATATATGACTATTAACCCAATCTTTCATGCTCGAAGCAAGCATATCGGGGTCAATTATCACTTTGTACGTGAATGAGTTGCACTTAATCTTCTTATCACTCGATATATCTCTTCTTCATATCAAGTAGCTGACATCTTTTCTAAGCCAATGTCTAAAGCTACTCTTGCTCTTCATCATGACAAACTTCATCTCCAGTCTCAACACAATTTATAGGGGGATATTAACACAACCCAGCTTTGTTTAACTCCACAAGTACAGCAAAAGGAGGATACTTTGGAGTGATAAGTTTATTAGGAGGGATAAGGATGCATGTGATATAATTGGCTTGAGTACAGCTCGATCACAATCAAGGAGATAATTTTACCTTGATTAAAGGGATTATAGTCTTTATACTTATCTCATATTCCTTATTTAGTTGTTACTCTTGTCATGGTCTAAATATGATGTAAAAACTCTTCTTGTTGCTCACATTGAATAGAAAGACAAAGTTTACTTTTATACCAAATTTCTTCTTACAAAAATATGGATGTATATTTTTTAACATACTAGCATTACTTGTCATATATTGAGAGGCTCTAGTATCAAATGTCCATTCAGTGTCTAAGAATGTGTTGTAAAGGGTGAGTGTAGCTAACGTCTTTGGAATTTCATCTTGAGCTTGCATATGCTTAGACAGATGCTAACATATTTTTGCAATATGTCCCATGACTCTACAGATTTGACAAGTTTCATTTTGATATATATCTCTTTTTGTTGATGTCATGCAACGTTGTCCTGGTAGAGGTGGTCTGCTATTCCTGAATTCTTGCTTCTTGTTGTTGTGACTTGCTTGTTTGCCAAATTTGTTGTTTCTTGTAGATCTTGGCAAACTTTCTCTCTCTTCTCTATAAGCCTTTTACCCTTTAACCCATTTTTCCCCTTCTATTTCTGGCTAATTTTTCTTCCCTCTTTCTCCTTTTTCTCCCGCCCTTTTTCTTAAGCTCTGTCTACTGCGAGCTTACCTGCCAAGTAAGCACAGACCGTGGAGAAAGAAAATGAAAAGTAGAGAAACCTTCAGCTTGAAGGAAGATTTCCCAGCACTAACTAGATAACTCTTTCTATCAAAAGCCAAAAATTCTGAAATCTCGGGTCAAAGTAGAACCAAGAGAATGTAGTAGCACCCAAAGGAGCCTGGAAGAAAAGATTTCTTCCCGCTTCAAACAAAGTATCTCTTAGGCACTTCACTGACATTATGAAAGGTGGAGTTATTTGTCCGCCTAAGGAATTGCTGAAGGCAGGTGTTAACAAATGGTCTTTAGCCCACGTTGGATTCTTTTGGAATAAAAGACCAACATTTCTAGTGGTAAACATATGAGCAAAACCCAAACGGAGTCACAAGGGATTGGAAAGGGTGTTACTTTGTGAGGATGGGACTTTCCTGTTTAAGTTTGATAGTGGCTGTAATTTACAAGAAATTGTTGAATATGGTCCTTGGCATATAGGGGATCAGCCAGTTTTTCTACAGAGGTGGAGACCAGGGCTGGAAATGGATCGAGAGGGCATAGAAACCTTTCTGATGTGGGTACACCTGCATAACTTACCTATGGAGCTATGGATGCTAGAAGGATTACGTTATGTAGCTAGCTCCTTAGGCAAACCCGTGACTGTAGATACGCCCACAACCAATATGGAGAGAGTGGGATATGCAAAAATATGTATTGAAATCTTGAACGAGTCCCCTTATCAGATAGCTTATCAGTGTTAAGCTTGAATGCGAAAGGAGAAATGGTCCAAAAACATATCTTGGTGACTTATCCTTGGAAACCCAATGAGAGGAAAAAATGGCAATCCACAAGAAAAGTGTTTCAAACTAGAAGTTACAAAGAATTAGTATTACGACATACAGATGAATTGCTAGCTACTGAGCTAGGAGATGGAGTAGAGGGAGGCAGAGTGATTAACCCAACTACTCCAAGGGAAGAAACTTCTAATGCTAACCTTGCCTCAGTTAATCTAACTTTTAAGAGTTGTACTAATCAAACTTCAAAACTAGAAACCAAGAAAATACCGTCAAGTTAGTAGAGATTTCAATAGTAGGAAGTATTGACAACAAGGAAGAAATGGAGACAACAGCTTCTGAGCCAAACAATTCAAGTAACAATCTGTTTACTGGTTTAGAAGATGCTGAACCAATTCACACGATCATAACAGCTGCTCAACGAAGTGCAACAAAAAAGAAATGAAAAAAAAGAACAAATGGGGTGATATCCCCTAAATTTCTTTTTTAATCTGGAATATGAGGGGGCGATCCCTCGGAAAGGTTAGTATTGAGGGATCTTATCAAAGAGAAGAAACCAGTATTATGTGGCTTATTAGAAACTAGAATAAAGGACTCGTCTTTGAAAGTATTTCAGAAGTTTTGGGGGCTTATTGGAGGAGTTTGTCTAACCACAGGCTTACTATAATGGGCGCATCATATGTGCCTAAAAATTAGATTTGATGGAAGTTCAAGTAGAATAAGAATGTGATCAACTTGTACACTAGTCCTGTAAAATAAAAGATCAATATATACCATATTTACTTACCCTGGTGTATGCATCCAATTTTGCATTCCAAAGAAACCTCTTATGGAATTGTCTTTAAAGTATTCAAAATTTTGTTGTCTCCTTATAGATGGTTATGGGATCTCAACTGCATTCTAAATCCTAATAAGGCTGAAAAGAGGAAATCTTATAGATGGCTGATACTAAGGAACTTACGAACCTCTTAAGTGTGGTGCATCTAAAAGACTTATGCTCAACTGGTTGGGTTTTTACTGTACCAATAATCAACAAAGAGTGAGGTATATTAGGAAAAAGCTTGACAGATGCTTGGTTAATTCAAAATGGTTGCATAAGTTCTCCCAATCAACAGTTTACTATGGAGACAACCTTATTTTAGATCATTTTTTTCAGTTGATTCATTGCAACACTGAGGTTGGAAGGGACAAAACATCTTTCAGATTGCTCAATGGAGTACTAAATTTGGAAGGAACTATGGATCAAATAGCTGAATGTTGGCAATATGAAGTTTAAGGATACAAGGCATTTCAGTTAATGTAAAAACTGAGTAGAGTTAAGCATGTAATAAAGGACTCCATCTATGCCAAGGATCAAAATCTAAGGGAATTGAAATTGCAGGTGAAATAAGCACAAAATGCTTGCTACGATAACCCAAATGATATTAATTGTAGGGTGAAGGAGTAGAGCTTACTTAGAGATTATACACAAGAACTAAATCTTCAGCACTCCATTCAAAGGTAGAAAGCAAGAGTGAACTGCCTTAGAGAAGGAGATGAAAACACCAAATTCTTTCACACATCTATATTAACCAGACGCAACACAAACAAGATTGTTTGTCTACGAGACAATGATGGGAAGTTACATAATGATCAACAAACTCTTCTCAACATGGCTGGATTGTACTTTGCCCAGTTGATGGGCTAAGAGAGTATAAGTCTACCTTTTAACAGCATGAAAAGAATCTTATAAGAGGTAATAAGGGAAGATTAGAAGAACAGATTAACTGAGGCAGTAGCTATTAACGATATAAAGGAGACAGTCTTCAAGCTCTACCCATCCAAAGCTCCTAGACCGGATGGGTTCGCAGTTCAATTTTTCAAACAACATAGGACATCACGGGGCAATTAGTAGTAGATGTAGTCATGGAATTTTTTCAAAATGGAAAAATGTTGCAAGAGATGAACAATACCTTTGTATGTCTTGTACCTAAAAAGAAAAGTCCTGAGTATCTAGGGGAGTTTCGACCTATTTCGCATTGCAACTCGATATATAAGGTGATAGTTTTTTAATTGCTAGATAATAGATTGAAAGAAGCTATTGGGGAGTCAATTGCATTAAAC
Source organism: Erythroxylum baracoense (assembly GCA_025629805.1). Taxonomy (NCBI): domain Eukaryota; kingdom Viridiplantae; phylum Streptophyta; class Magnoliopsida; order Malpighiales; family Erythroxylaceae; genus Erythroxylum; species Erythroxylum baracoense. Next base: position 41,587,140 of record JAOTAY010000005.1, read on the forward strand.
CAAGGAGCTTATGTGCCAGGCAGAAGTATAGGCAATAACATCCTTTTACTTTAAAAACTAGTGAAGACTATTCTTCAGGAAAAGCAGTTAGAGGATGCATGATGAAAGTCGACTTTATAAGGTGTATGACACGATAAACTGGAGTTTTGTGAGAATGATGCTTGAAATTTTAAAGTTCCCACCAGTGTTCATAAAATGGATTATGGAATGTATTCAAACTCCTTCTTTGAATGTGCTGGTCAACGGAGTTCCCTCTAAGCCTTTCAAGAATGCTAGGGACTCAGACAAGGTGATCCGATTTCCTTTATATATTCACCCTAGTAATGGAAGGTTTGTCTCTCAATTTTCAATTCTTTAACAGCTTCTAATGGGCGCTTGAAGTATCACCAGAAATGCTAAGAGAACAAACTTACTCATCTTATTTTTGCGGATGATCTTATTCTTTTTTTGGCTGCTGATATAGTCTTGGTGAACATTCTTTTGAACTGCTTTAAGAATGACTCGGAGTGATCTGACATTAAAATTAATATGGAGAAGAGTTGTTCAATACTTTTAGCAGATATGCCCAAGCCCTCTGAATTTAACAAAGCTACGGGTTTCACCATTCAGTCTTCAGTGATGAGGTATCTTGGAATAACTATATCCCCATCTAAGTTAAAATATGCAGACTGCCTACTTATATTGGATAGAATAAAGAAGAAAGTACTTGGCTGGCAGAACATATTTCTTTCTTATACTAGACGCATTACTTTAATAATTTTAGTGTAAAGTAGCCTTCACACTCATTGGATAGCACACACAATCCTGCCGCGAAAAATCATCAAAGACATAGACCAATTATTTAAGGCATTTTTATAGTATGGAAAATGCGATAATGGGACAAAAGCAAAAGTCAAATGGCGTGATGTCACTATTCCAAAGATTTATGGTGGACTTAGCATTCCCTCTATTAGTACTATGCAAAAAATGTTGATCAGCCAAAAACTTTGGAGATTGATATCAGATAAAGAGGCATTATAGACACAATGAGTCCATCAAGTCCACCTCTAAAATCAAAATCTCTGGTAGGTAGAAAACTCCTAGCAGTTTTCATGTTTCTTCAATGAAGTTTTAAAGATCAGACATACTCTGCACCCTCACATCAAACACTGCATAAATAATGGTCGAGAAACTTAGGTTTGGTTTAACAATTGGTTTGATATCAGCCCATTAATAGATCACTCGTTATACTCTCGGCTAAGATTACGTCTGCCAATTAATGCTTGTGTATATGAACTTACGGAGGATGGAGGTTGGAGGACTTTCAGAGGATTTGCACTGCTACAGGAACATTTGCCTTTTCTTGCTGATACTACCTCTGCTAATAGCATCTGTTAGATCTCTAACCCAAAAGGTGTCTTCACCAATGCTTCTTATCATCAAATTTTGAGAACCGGGTTACAAAAAGTTTGTTGGTTTGAACTCATATGGAAAAATATCATTAACCCTAAAGCCTCTGTCATTGCGTGGTTGGCTATTAAAAATCGTCTTCGAACCAAATATAGGTGGTTTAACTCAGCTAATATGGTATGTGTCCTTTGCAAGAATGCTGATGAGAACAAGGACCACCTGTTTTTCCGTTGCATTTATTCCAAGTCTATTTAGAGTAGAGTTCAATACATGGTGGATGTTGCAAATGAGATCTTTGATTGGAAAGACACATTAAGGTGGTTCATCGAGAGGACTAAAAGTGGTAAACCAAATGCTATCCTTCTTAAGGTAGCCTTCACCACTACTATCTACATGATTTGGAGAGAAAGAAATTGAAGAATATTCAAACAAGTTGAAGAAGAAAGACATCAACTAGCAGATATAATTTTGAATGGAATACATACTTTTATAGTGGCAAGGAAAGTAGAGCATAAGTTAACACCAGGTATGAGAACAAGGTGGCACCTCTAATGTTAGTATATAGTTCGTTATAACTATAAACACTACTTATATTCTGCTTAATTTCCGTCATTTCTAGGGATAGACAAGGTTCACAACTTGTCTATGCTTAATTTGTACATTTTGTAATAGTGAGCTATAGTAAATGATTCATTTTTCATTTACTATAGCTCACTATTACAAAATGTCCAAAATTTTCATTTACTATAGTTCATTATTACAAAATGTACAAAATAAGCATTTTCATTTTTCAAAAAAAAAGGTGTTGTTTCCTAGATTACAGAGGTTTTGATTATGTGCTTGAAAGCCACGACCATTGGAGTTGAAATTGTTTTGGGTTCTGAGGTTGGTAGAACCAAATTGTTGTTTTTGTCCATAAAAAGCAAATTGATGAGTCGATGTGTTCATAGTGAATCACATTTGATGCTGCTCATATCCTTGTAACATGACACCATTTCAGTGAGGATGGACGTGGTGGTTTTAAAATAGTTATGGTGAAAGATTCATACTTTGGTCCTAGACTTGTGAGTAGAGAAAAAACCTTAACTTTGTCAGTTGCCAGACTTACAACTGCTGCTAGGTTGTAGCAGATGCTTTCGAAGTTGTGAATATGTTCACCAATTGTGACATTATCATCTTTGTAGAGATATGTTAATTGTTGAATTCTCCTTTTTGTGAGTCTTGGGCATAGGTTTCTTTAAGAGCATCTAAGAGAGATTTGGTTGTATCTTGGCCTATGACAAGACCAATAGCTTCTTCAGAGAGAGTGCTAATAAGCCATCCACCAAGAAGTCGATCTGATTTTCTCCATGCTGTGATTTTGTTAGCTTTTGATATAGAATCATCTGTTGTTGGTTCAACTGTTTCACCAGTGAGATGTCTGATCAAGTCTTAGCTTCCGGCAAGTTTTAGAACTTGCTCTCACTACAATGGATAATTGCCTTGTTTTAATTTTAGAGTGATGAAGTTGTTGACATTGTCTGAGAGATAATAATTCTTTTTTTTTATTGCTCGTAGTAGCTTTGATACTAAGAAGAAATTTGGTATGAAAGTAAACTTTGTCTTTCTATTTAACACGAGCAACAAGGAGACTTTGTACATAATATTTATACTAAGATGAGTGTAACAACTGAATAAGGAAGATGAGATAAACATAAAGATGATAATCCCTTTAATCAAGCTAAAATTATCTACTTGATGGCGATTGAGTTGTATTCAAGTCAATCATATCACTCGATAATATCTCTAATGTTGATTATAAGGATCACATGCATCTTTACCCCTCCTAACAATCTTATCACTCTAAAGTATCCTGGTCTTACTCTAATTATGGAGTTGAACAAGGCTAAGTTGTGTTAATAAATTCAACTTATCATAAGTTTGTTGGGTTGGTCTTAATTCGACAAAGTTGTTAAAATAAATATTAGTAGATTAATAGGTTGGGGCATTCATGCACTTCCAAACTCAAATTAGTAAGTTGAAAAATATTAAGTAGAGATAGATTATTAATAATTCTCAATTTGAGTAAATTAAATTAAATATTAACTAATTTTATTAAAATTAATTCAACCTAATTTCATTAGTATTTATTGAAAATTTAATTCTTTATATAGTTGAATTCAATTTTAATTGAATTTATTATTTTAAATAATTAGACTTTTTATATGAATTCAAGACATGAAAAATTTTAAAGTGATAATAAATTCAAATTTGCCTAACATTTTAAAGGTTTTTCTTTAATTAGTGCTAATTTTAAAAAAATTCTCAATTTAGTGATTAACCTTTTAAAATTTGTATAATTCAGGTCAAAAGTTATTTTTATTATTACCGCGTGTCTACTAAATATTATGTAGATGTCCATTTATAATCAAGTCTGTAAAAGTAATATTTTAACTTAATTTATTATGAGTTATGAGCTATAAATATAAATTATAAGTAATTTTAAAATTTTTTTAATTTATAAAAATTTTGAAAATTTAATTTCTAAATTAAAAATTTTAGTCCTAAATTTAGAAAATCTTAAAATTACTTATAATTCATATTTATAACTCGTAACTTATATATCCTAGATAATCCATACATCCAAATTCTTAATCTTAGGGACCGTTTGGTTCTACTTTTATTTTTCTATTGTAGTTTTTATTTTTTGTTTTCAGTTTTTTATTTATGTTTTTCTTTCAAATAAAAACAAAAACATGTTCGGCTGTTAATGTTAATATAGTTATATTTTTATCACTGATAATAATTACATATTAGATAAAACTTAAAGATAAATTATTTTTAATTAAATAAATT
>JAOTAY010000005.1:41599431-41610461 GCA_025629805.1 Erythroxylum baracoense
ATTAATTGTCATTATTATTTATTATTAAGATTTTTGAAAGCATGATTGATGTAAACTGTAAACTAGTAAAGTATACAGTACAACTGTACAATATATCAATATGGACTATTTGTAAATTTTAAAAATTTTAGGGACTATTTTATAAATTTAAAAAATTATCCGAAACGGTATTCGGTACTGACCAGTACCGGTACAGTTCTATTCCAGAACTCAATTCGATATTGAGTCCGGTACGATATTCATAACTTTGAACTTATACCTTAATTTTTGAGGGTTTATAAAACACAAACACTACAAACAAAAATTTGAATAAAAAAGGCACTTTAAATAATAATTTTTAGAAGATGTCAGATTAAGATATTATTTAGTTAAAATAAATATCATTAAAAATATAAAGATAAATAATTTTATCTATAAATAATTTTAAATATAATTTTATGTAAATATTTTAAATATTTATAAATTTATAAATTCCTTATCAAATGTTTATTATTATTATTATTATTATTATTATTATTATTATTATTATTATTATTATTATCATCATCATCATCTTTAACAATAAATATTTATCTTGTCACTTCTTATTATTTCATAAACTGAGCAAAGATGTTGAAAGAATGATAAAGAATTTCTTATAAACTAATACATTTTAAAAAATCCTCGTGAAATGGCCAAATATTTATATATTTACTAAAGAGAAAGGGTTTGATATTAAGTTCACTGACAAAGTATTATTGGTTAAATTTTGTAGATGTTTAATAATGCTCAATCTATTTAAGTCAAATAGATTCACTCTTATATAATCGGGGAGGAGAGCATGTGGAGTATCAAAATCAAACCTATCAATTCTTAGACTCTAAGCAAATCTTGAAACTAAGGTATACTTCGGGTAAGGAAAAAAAGGTCATTGTTAAAATAATTATAAAACATGATTCTGGTTTGACTATTAAAATGAATTGGGTTTACTATACAAGATCTCATTGAACAATCTAAAGATAATGTTCCCTTTGAAGGCCAAGATTAGTCTAATGATTGTTGACAATGAATGACTTATAGGATAAAGAACTGTTGGAAAAATATCAATTCAAGCAAGAACTTTTTCATCCACGACATCTCCTTACATGCTTCCAGGCTTTAAATCATCTATGTCGTTAACTCTGTGCACAGTTGTTCCTCGTAATATCCAACTATTCAATAACTGAGAGAGAAAAATTAGATGTGATAGATGTTGTTAGGAACAGGAGGCATATGTTTTACAGCACAGGTGATTTGAAGCCATGCTTCCATTGATGCAATGTATTCAAATTCAATAGTAAATAGTGCAACACAAATTTGGAGCTTAGACTGTGAGGAAACAACCCCCTTACAAAGGTAGTTAAGTATCTTGAGGTTGATTTTCTAGAATTAATGTCTCCAACTAAGTTTGTCTGTCAAACACTGGCTTCCTTGAACCAAAACACGAGCACCTTTTGATTACACGACAGAGATACCGAAGTATCTATTTTACAGTGACCATGGTCATTCTTAATATTTTATAGGCCCTGGGCAAAGTAAAAAAATAGAGCCCTATTTTTATCTATTTTTGGGCTCTTATAAAGAATAAAAAGAAGCAAAATATGAGTTTTTATTATTCTTTATAAGATCAAGAGTAGACTCTATTTTATTTCATTTTATTTTTTATGAGAGTGAAAATGAGCCCTATTTTACTGTTTATGAGGATGGGTTCTGGGCGAGTGCCCAGGCTGCCCTTGCCTACGGCCAGACCTGATAGTGAACAAATGTTCTTTTCCTAGATTGGACAAGAAGCGACTCATCATACAAACAATATAGGCAATGTCGGGCCTCCTACAAATCATGGAATATATAAGGTTGCTAACTGCAGATGAATAAGGCATTTTCTTCATTTCTTTTTTTTTTCAGTTGTTCAACTCTGCTTTTTACTTAACTTAAAATGTGCAGCAAGTGGTACATTAACTGGCGAGGCCTTCTGCATATTGAAAATTTCAATGACTTTTTCAATGTATCGCTCCTGGGATAGCCGCAATAACTTCTTGGACCATAGAGACTCTTTTTGATTTTGCATGCCAAATGCTCTTTTCTCATATTTGCAAATCCCTCAGGTTGTTCCATGTACATCTCCTCTTCTACGTCTTTATGTAGAAAAGTTGTTTTAACATTAAATTGTTCAATTTTTAAGTCCAAGAGAACGGTTAGACCAATAACAAAGATGACATCTTTACCACAAAAGAGAATATTTCTTTAAAATTAACACTCTTTCTCTTGTTGCATCATTTCATAATAATTATAGCCCTGTACCTTGATTCTGAGCTATTCTTCTCAATCATGAGCCTGTACACTCATTTACTCTTGAGAGCTCGTCTTCTCTTGGGTAATTCCACTATATTATATACATGATTTTCATACAAGGATTACATCTCCTCTTGTGTAGTTTTTAGCCATTCTTCTTTCTGACTATCAATTAGAGCTTCTTTCAAATTTTGAGGTTCCCGTCGTTATTGAGTGTCACAAACTCATCTTGAGTGTACGTAGTTGAGGTATATCTTTCCCTAATGAGTCTTCTTAGTTAAAGATGTTATGGAGGTTCCGGTTGCGTAATTGCTTGCTTAATTAGCTAAGGTTGTTCATTTGTAGATAAATCTTTTACTGATGGTACAAAATTGTCAGAATCACTAAACTCTTCATCTTGGGTCTTAATTTTGATTTCCTTTGAATTATTCCACACTTTAGTTGATGGTTCTTGCTGGAAAATTCCTTAGGCTTGCAAATTATTACAAAATAAATAGTTAAATTTAATAGGTCATAAGAAAATTTGATTATGATATTTTGTGCTTGATTTTAGGAATCAGTTTAGAGATATTCTTATGATAGTTAGCAAATAAATAGGATTTTCTATTACATTTCAGCTCTATATAATGAGCTTTGTTGCTGTCAACAAAATGGGATGTTCTACAGCAAAAACATATTCTTTTTCCTTCTTTTTTATTCACGTATTATGCTTCAGCTTTATAAAAACAACATGGTATGAGAGCCTTTTTGTCTTGAGAGACCTATGAGATGAGTGAAACCAAAACAAAAACCTGATTTACAACCCAGAATTACAACAAGAATTACAACCATCTTCAAGCAATGGAGATTGAAACGCAACTATCTCAAGGTGCACCAAATTTTTGATGGTGAAAGCTATCAAATTTGGGTTGTTCGAATAAAAGTTCATCTTGATGCTATGGATGTTTGGGAAGCTATAGAGGAAGACTATGAAGTGCCTCCATTGCCAACAAATCCTACAATGACTCAATTTAAGATGTACAAAGAAAGGAAAAATGGGAAGTCTAAAGCCAAAGCCTGCTTGTGTTTTGCTATTTCAAACATCATATATCACAAGAATTATGAATCTAGAGTCGGCAAAGGATATCTGGGATTACCTTAAAAAGGAATACCAAGGTAATGAAAGAACAAAGAGCATGCAATTGCTCAACTAGATCAGAAAATTTGAAATGCTAAAGTTGAAAGAGTCAGAAAACCATTAAAGAATACTCCAACAAGTTACTCGGCATAGTAAACAAGGTGAGGTTATTAAGTAAGGATTTTTCTGAGGAACAAATAGTGCAAAAAGTTCTTATAACCTTACCTGAAAAATATGATAATAAAATTTCTGCATTGGAAGAAGCTAAGGATCTATCAAGCATGTCTTTGGTAGAGTTAGTAAATGCACTACAGGCACAAGAACAAAGGAGAATGATGAGAGAAGAAGGAACCATTGAAGGTGTTCTGTTAGCAAAGGAAAAAAATGCAAGAGGAGACAAAAACAAGAAATTTAACAAGATCGACAACAACAACAATAATAGAAACAATGATTATTCATATCCACCATGCCCATAATGCAAAAAAAGCAAATCACCCATAAAGAAAATGTTAGTGGAGACCTGGTATTAAATGCAGAAAACGTGGACAAACTAGGCATATAGAGAAGATTTGGAAGTCACGAAATGAAGAGGAAAAAGTAGAACCTGAGCAACATCAACAGAATGAATTATTTTGAAATTAAAGCTCTGCAACTCCTAAGGTAAGGAGGAGTTTGTAGGAAAATTCCTCAGGCTTATAGATTATTATGAAATAAATGGTCAAACTGACTAGGTCTCAGGAAAATTTGATTATGCCATTCAGTACTTGATTTTAGGAATTAGTTTAAAGATATTCTTGTAACAGTTAGCAATTAGATAGGATTTTCTGTTACATTTCAGCTCTATATAATGAGCTTTGTTGCTGTCAATAAAATCGGGGTGTTCTACAGCAAAAACATATTCTTTTTCCTTCTCTTTTGTCACGTATTATGCTTCAGCTTTATAAAAACAACATGGTATGAGAACCTTTTGTCTTGAGGGACCTATAAGATGAGTGAAACCAAAACACAAACCTGATTTACAACCCAAAATTACAACAAGAATTACAATCATCTTTAAGCAACGAAGATTGAAAGCAACTGTCTCAAGGTGCACCACCAATTTTTAATGGTGAAAATTCTCAATTTGGGTTGTTTGATTGAAAGCTCATCTTGATGCTATGGATGTTTGGGAAGCTGTGGAGGAAGACTATGAAATGCCTCCATTGCTAACAAATCCTGCAATGACTCAATTCAAGATGCAAAAAGAAAGGAAAAATAGGAAGTCTAATGCCAAAGCCTGCCTATTTTCTGCCATTTCAAACATTATATTCATAAGAATTATTAATATAGAGTCGGGCAAAGGATATCTAAGATTACCTCAAAAAAGAATACCAAGGCAATGAAAAAATAAAGAGCATGCAAGTGCTCAACTTGATCAGAGAATTTGAAATGCTAAAGATGAAAGAATCAGAAACCATTAAAGAATACTCTAACAAGTTGCTCGGTATAGTAAACAAGGTGAGGTTATTAGGTAAGGATTTTTTTGAGAAACAAATAGTGCAAAAAGTTCTTGTAGCTTTACCTGAAAAATACGAATCTAAAGTTTCTGCATTGGAAGAAGTTAAGGATCTATCAAGCATGTCTTTGGCAGAGTTAGTAAATGCACTACAGGCACAAGAACAAAGGAGGGTGATGAGAGAAGAAGGAACAATTGAAGGTGCTCTGCTAGCAAAGGAAAAAAATTCAAGAGGAGACAAAAACAAGAATTTTAACAAGATCGACAACGACAACAACAGAAACAATGATGATTCATATCCACCAGGCCCACATTGCAAAAAAAACAAATCACCCATAAAGAAAATGTTAGTGGAGACCTGATATCAAATGCAGAAAACGTGGACAAATTGGGTCTATAGAAAAGAGTTGGAAGTTAGAAATGAAGAGGTAAAAGCAACAACTAAGCAACATCAAGATGATGAATTATTTTGACATTAAAACTCTGTAACTCCTAAGGCAAGGAGGAGTTTGTTGGAGAATTCCTTAGGCTTGTAGATTAATACGAAATAAATGCTCAAACTAACTAGGTCTTAGGAATTTGATTATGATATTTAGTGCTTGATTTTAGGAATTAGTTTAGAGATATTCTTGTAATAGTTAGCAAATAAATAAGATTTTCTGTTACATTTCAGCTCTATATAATGAGCTTTGTTGCTGTCAATAAAATGGGAGTGCTCTACAACAAAAACATATTCTTTTCCTTCTCTTTTATTCATGTATTATGCTTCAACTTTATAAAAACAACATGGTATGAGAGCCTTTTTATCTTGAGGGACTTGTGAGATGAGTGAAACCAAAACACAAGCCTGATTTACAACCCAGAATTACAACAAGAATTATAACCAAAATTACAACCATCTTAAAGCAATGGAGATTGAAACGCAACTGTCTCAAGGTGCACCACCAATTTTTGATGGTGAAAATTCTCAAGTTTGGGTTGATTAAAAGCTCATCTTGATACTATAGATGTTTGAGAAGCTATGGAGGAAGACTATGAAGTGCCTCCATTGCCAACAAATCCTACAATGACTCAATTCAAGATGCATAAAGAAAGGAAAAATAGGAAGTCTAATGCCAAAGCCTGCTTGTTTTCTATTGTTTCAAACATCATATTCATAAGAATTATGAATCTAAAGTCGGCAAAGGATATCTGAGATTACCTCAAAAAGGAATACCGAGGCAATGAAAGAATAAAGAGCATGCAAGTGCTCGACTTGATCAGAGAATTTGAAATGATGAAGATGAAACAGTTAGAAACCATTAAAGAATACTCCAACAAGTTGCCCGACATAGTAAACAATGTGAGGTTATTAGGTAAGGATTTTTCTGAGGAACAAATAGTGCAAAAAGTTCTTGTCACCTTACCGGAAAAATATGAATCTAAAATTTCTGCATTGGAAGAAGTTAAAGATCTATCAAGCATGTCTTTGGCAAAGTTAGTAAATACACTACAGGCACAAGAACAAAGGAGGATGATGAGAGAAGGAACCATTAAAGGTGCTTTGCTAGCAAAGAAAAAAAATTCAAGAGGTGACAAAAACAAGAAATTTAATAAGATCGACAATAATAACAACAGAAACAATAATGATTCATATCCACCATGCCCACATTGCAAAAAAAGCAAATCACTCACAAAGAAAATATTAGTGGAGACCTGATATCAAATACAGAAAACGTGGACAAATTGGGCATATGCAGAATATTTGGAAGTCACGAAATGAAGAGGCAAAAGCAACAACTGAGCAACATCAAGTGGATGAATTATTTTGACATTAAAGCTCTGCAACTCCTAAGACAAGAAGGAGTTTGTAGGAAAATTCCTTAGGCGTGTAGATTATTACAAAATAAATGGCCAAACTGACTAGCTCTTAGGAAATTTTGATTATGCTATTTAGTGTTTGATTTTAGGAATTAGTTTAGAGATATTCTTCTAATAGTTAGCAACTAGATAAGATTTTCTATTACATTTCAGCTCTATATAATGAGCTTTGCTGCTATCAATAAAATGGGGGTGTTCTACAGCAAAAACATATTCTTTCCTTCTCTTTTATTTACGTATTATGCTTCAGCTTTATAAAAACAACATGGCATGAGAGCCTTTTTGTCTTGAGGGACCTGTGAGATGAGTAAAACCAAAACATAAACCTGATTTACAACCCAGAATTATAACAAGAATTGTAGCCATCTTCAAGCAACAGAGATTGAAATGCAATTGTCCCAAGGTGCACCACCAATTTTTGATGGTGAAAACTATCAAGTTTAGGTTGTTCGAATGAAAGCTCATCTTGATGTTATGGATGTTTAGGAAGCTGTGGAGGAAGACTATGACGTGCCTCCATTGCCAACAAATCCTACAATGACTAATATCAAGATGCACAAAGAAAGGAAAAATAGGAAATCTAAAGTCAAAGCCTGCTTGTTTTCTGCTGTTTCAAACATCATATTTACAAGAATTATGAATCTAGAGTTGGCAAAGGATATCTGGAATTACCTCAAAAAGGAATACCAAGGCAATGAAGAACAAAGAGCATGCAAGTACTTAACTTGATCAAAGAATTTGAAATATTGAAGATGAAAGAGTTAGAAACCATTAAAGAATACTCCAACAAGTTGCTCGGTATAGTAAACAAGGTGAGGTTATTAGGTAAGGATATTTTTTAGGAACAAATAGTGCAAAACGTTTTTGTCACCTTACTTGAAAAATATGAATCTAAAATTTTTGCATTGGAAGAAGCTAAGGATCTATCAAGCATGTCTTTGGCAGAGTTAGTAAATGCACTACAGGCGCAAGAACAAAGGAGGATGATGAGTGAAGAAGGAACCACTGAAGGTGCTCTGCTAGCAAAGGAAAAAATTTCAAAAGGAGACAAAAACAAGAATTTTAATAAGATCAACAACAACAATAACAACATAAACAATGATGATTCATATCCACCATGCCTACATTGTAAAAAAAGTAAATACCCACAAAGAAAATGTTAGTGGAGACTTGATATCAAATGCAGAAAACGTGGACAAATTGGGCATATGGAGAAAATTTGGGAGTTACGAAATGAAGAGGCAAAAGCAACAATTGAGCAACGTCAAGAGGATGAATTATTTTGACATTAAAGCTCTGCAACTCCTAAGTCGAGGAGGAGTTTGTCAGAGAATTCCTTAGGCTTGTTGATTATTACGAAATGAACAGTCAAACTGACTAGTTCTTAGGAAAATTTGATTATGATATTTAGTGCTTGATTTTAGGAATTCAGTTAGAGATATTCTTGTAATAGTTTGCAAATAAATAGGATTTTCTGTTACATTTCAGCTCTATATAATGAGCTTTGTTGCTGTCAATAAAATGGGTGTGTTCTACAACAAAAACATATTCCTTTTCCTTCTCTTTTGTTTACGTATTATGCTTCAGCTTTATAAAAACAACATGGTATGAGAGCCTTTTTGTCTTGAGGGACCTATGAGATGAGTGAAACCAAAACACAAGCCTGATTTATAACCCAGAATTACAACAAGAATTACAACCATCTTTAAGCAACAGAAATTGAAACGCAACCGTCTCAAGGTGCATCACCAATTTTTGATGGTGAAAACTATCAAGTTTGGTTTGTTCGATTGAAAGCTCATCTTGATGCTATGGATGTTTCAGAAGCTGTAGAGGAAGACTATGAAGTGCCTCTATTGCCAACAAATCTTACAATGACTAATATCAAGATGCACAAAGAAAGGAAAAATAGGAAATCTAAAGGCAAAGCCTACTTGTTTTCTGATGTTTCAAACATCATATTCACAAGAATTATGAATCTAGAGCCGACAAAGGATATCTGGGATTACCTCAAAAAGGAATGCCAAGGCAATGAAAGAACAAAGAGCATGCAATTGCTCAACTTGATTAGAGAATTTGAAATGCTAAAGATGAAAGAGTTAAAAACCATTAAAGAATACTCCAACAAGTTGCTCGGCATAGTAAATAAGGTGAGGTTATTAGGTAAGGATTTTTCTGAGGAACAAATAGTGCAAAAAGTTATTGTCACCTTACTTGAAAAATATGAATCAAATATTTTTGCATCGGAAGAAGCTAAGGATCTATCAAGCATGTATTTGGTAGAGTTAGTAAATGCACTACAGGCACAAGAACAAAGAAGGATGATGAGAGAAAAAGGAACCACTGAAGGTGCTCTGTTAGCAAAGGAAAAAATTTCCACCATGCCCACATTGCAAAAAAAGCAAATCGCGCACAAAGAAAATATTAGTGGAGACCTGATATCAAATGTAGAAAACGTAGATAAATTAGGCATATGGAGAAGATTTGGAAGTCACGAAATGAAGAGGCAAAAGTGTCAACTGAGCAACATCAATAAGATGAATTATTTTGACATTAAAGCTCTGCAACTCCTAAGGCAAGGAGGAGTTTGTTGGAGAATTCCTTAGGCTTGTTGATTATTATGAAATAAATGCTCAAACTAACTAGTTCTTAGGAAAATTTGATTATGATATTTAGTGCTTGATTTTAGGAATTAGGTTAGAGATATTCTTGTAATAGTTAGCAAATAAAAAGGTTTTCTGTTACATTTCATCTCTATATAATGAGCTTCGTTGCTGTCAATAAAATGAGGGTGTTCTACAGCAAAAACATTTTCTTTTTCTTTTTCTTTGATTCACGTATTATGCTTCAGCTTTATAAAAACAACATGTTATAAGAGCCTTTTTGTCTTAAGGGACCTATGAGATGAGTGAAACCAAAACACAAACCTAATTTACAACCCAGGATTACAACAAGAATTACAACCATCTTCAAGCAACAGAGATTGAAACACAGCTGTCTCAAGGTGCACTACCAATTTTTGATGGTGAAAACTATCAAGTTTGGTTTGTTAGAATGAAAGCTCATCTTGATGCTATGGATGTTTGGGAAGCTGTGGAGGGAGAATATGAAGTGCCTCCATTGCCAACAAATCCTACAATGACTCAATTTAAGATGTACAAAGAAAGGAAAAATAGGAAGTCTAAAGTCAAAGCCTGTTTGTATTCTACTGTTTCAATTATCATATTCACAAGAATTATGAATCTAGAGTTGGCAAAGGATATTTGGGATTACCTCAAAAAGGAATACCAAGGCAATGAAAGAACAAAGAGCATGCAAGTGCTCTTGATGAGAGAATTTAAAATGCTGAAGATGAAAGAGTTAGAAACCATTAAAGAATACTCCAACAAGTTGCTCAGCATAGTAAACAAGGTGAGGTTATTAGGTAAGGATTTTCCTAAGGCACAAATAGTGCAAAAAGTTCTTGTCACCTTACTTGAAATTATGAATCTAAAATTTCTACATTGGAAGATGCTAAGGATCTATCAAGCATGTCTTTGGCAGAGTTAGTAAATGCACTTCAGGCACAAGAACAAAAGAGGATGATGAAAGAAAAAGGAACCATTAAAGGTGCTCTGCTAGTAAAGGGAAAAAATGCAAGAGGAGACAAAAACAAGAATTTTAATAAGATAAACAACATCAACAACAACAACAAAAACAATGATGATTCATATTCACCAAGCCCACATTGCAGTAAAAGCAAATCATGCATAAAGAAAATGTTATTGAAGACCTGATATCAAATGTAGAAAACGTGGACAAATTGGGCGTATGAAGAAGATTTGGAAGTCATGAAATGAAGAGGCAAAAGCAGCAACTGAGCAACATCAAGAGGACGAATTGTTTTGACATTAAAGCTCTGCAACTCTTAAGGCAAGGAGGAGTTTGTTGGAAAATTCCTTAGGCTTGAAGATTATTACGAAATAAATGGTCAAATTGACTATGTCTTAGGAAAATTTGATTATGATATTTAGTGCTTGATTTTAGGAATTAGTTTAGAGATATTCTTGTAATAGTTAACAAATACATAGGATTTTCTATTACATTTCAACTCTATATAATGAGCTTTGTAACTATCAATAAAATGGGGTGTTCTACAGTAAAATCATATTCTTTTTTTTCTCTTCTATTCACGTATTATGCTTCAGCTTTATAAAAACAACATGGTATGAGAGCCTTTTTGTCTTGAGGGACCTATGAGATGAGTGA
>JAOTAY010000005.1:41613436-41626159 GCA_025629805.1 Erythroxylum baracoense
TTAATGAAATGAGAAACCTAAAAATTTAATGAAATGAGTTATTGAATAAAAAAATCCTACAAGTTAGAAATTCTAATGCATAATAATTTAATAAAACATCTAAGCATTCATGGAAGTAATTACATAATAGGTTAAAGATACATTCAAACCTTATATTTTATTAAGAATGTCTTTTTTTGCTATTTATAGTAATAATATAGAAGTATTTTATTCAACAGCCCACATGTTTTGTTTCTGTGAAAGTCACAAGAAAATTGTGCCACAGTTTTGGAAGAAACAAAAAATTTGTGTTTTTGTGAATTGAAGACGAAACAAAAACGGGCAATGTTAACAACTAAATACTGCTGGATACAAGATTTTTGTGTTTTGTTATCTGTCTCCACCCACGAAAACACCAACCATACGCAGCGTTATTATCATGTTCACTCAGTGTTGTGGCTAGTTGTGAGATGCATGACGGCTGTCAATCTTCATGACTCCGGTGCTGGTTTCCATCACGCAAATTTTGCCTCTGTTTTGAGATAGCTGTGCTCCCTTTCCAATCTTAATTCATTATCTCTCGTTAGAAAAAAAGAAAACTTCAAAGGATGAGTATGTTTCGACAACTCTCTTTCCCTAAGTTTGGAAACTAAATAAAGATTAGAACTTTGCCAGAGCTGTGCAAGCGTCTCACTTCTTCTACTTCATTTGCTCCCCTCTCTTCAAAAGGGTGTCTGGAGAATTCAGCCAAAACTGTGATCGACTCTGATCACCCAAACTGAAATTGCAGGGGATAATTGAATCTGTAGAGTAATACAACACAGAATGGATGGTTTTCTGGTTAGTTGGCCACTGGCCATTAAATCATTTGCTGCCTTCCGTATTGTACTTTGGCGCTGGAATAGATCTTTTCTGGATTCAGGTCTACTAGAACCCGTGAGGTTCCTCGGCGAGTTTCTGGCGAAGAATATTGATACAGTAACACAAATTTGTGGCACATCAATATCTAGAATGATTAGATTTTATGTTAAGTGCGTTTTTATGGCCACAAGTGATTTGCTTACTCATTATGGTTTAGGATGGAAGTTGAAGCACAAAGCCATACAGTTGCTATTATAAAAGGGAAGAAGTAAAATTTCTCACTTAAATTCCCTGGTAATAATGAAATTTGAATGGTATATAATCAAGGATAGCTCCTGGCAACCTTTAACAAGAACATCATTTCAGATAAAACAGATGAACAAACCCATACAGTACATGAAGGCAAGAAGTACTCAAATCTCCAACAATAGGCTACAACATGTATAAAAGCTTCTTCAACCTAATAAGCCCATTAGTACGAGTAGGAAACTTGTCTACAATAGAAGAATCATATCTCAAAGAGTCAAATATTCCCACGTAAATTCACTTTGCATCAAAATCCCATATAAGATGTGAATCACAGAAAGGCATGCTCAAAATTCGTGGCACAGCCAATATAAATATGAATCCCATCTAGCTATTACATGAAGCTATGGCTTTCTCACCATGAAAAGTCAAGGATATCGAACAGAAACCATATGGTAATGGATACATTACCAACAGAATCAAATGACCGCTCAAATGAACCTCCAAGAATATAAACCTGAAAGAGGCAACTTGCAATTATTCCTGTCAGCAGTTAAATATGTATATATATCCTAGCGACAGCCATTTTGTACTTACAAGGTGGGTTCTCTCTCCCTTCCAAGCTTCCAGTGGATCAATGACAATTTATACCTTAATATACAATGGAACAACTTGATTAATCTCCCAGCTAAAAGTTATTGTTCTCCTGGTCCCACTTCTGGGAAAAACAACTAAATGAAAAGAGATCAATGGCCATACTAGAAAATGGAAAATATAAAACCATGAAAAAAGACAAGCTTGGCCTTGCTTCTGTGACAGTCCTTTTGTTTAACTACTCATTGTTTGTAATTGGCATTGCCAATCTTGCTCGTCAACAGTGGCTTATCCTTCAAATTGCCACTTAAGCTGGTTTCAGAGTTGCATGATTGTTCTGGTGCTCCAGGTCTAGTCCAGATTTTTATGTGGCCCTCTCTGCATACGGTAAGAATAGATTCCTGGGTAAATACTAAGCCAGAAAGGGGTTCTGTGTGAACACGATGTGCAACTAGTGGAGAAAGCTTGGGGACATCTCTCATGCTTGGTGCAGGTTGCAAAGTGCCAACAGGCACAACATTTTCCCAATGTGAGGACTGACTTCCAGCGCCAAAAGTGGGAGATCCACCAGGAGGGCGGCGTAATGGCACCACAATCTCATCCAATTCCAGGTCCCACAGAAGCAATTGTGTATCCTGTCCATTAACACATAAAGTTGCAACGCTTACTGTTTTTGAGGCTTTAGCGAACAGGATTTGAAGAATTTTTCTACTTTGAACAAACAGGCCACTACATCATATTTGCCTATTTGACCTTACTTCAACTCTTACCACTTCAGGCAATAGTATTCATAAATGTACGTATATCTTTATTATGACACCATATATTGGCTCCATGGCCATGTTAAATGCCCAGTACACTCTGAAATTATGCCCAAATTCTCATTCCTTACGCTTTAGGTCCTCAATGGCAAGTTAAGAATTCAATAACAATATTAACATCCATATAAGTACCTGACCAACTGAACCAAACCGATACATGACATTCTCCCCTGTGT
Organism: Erythroxylum baracoense; assembly: GCA_025629805.1. Taxonomy (NCBI): domain Eukaryota; kingdom Viridiplantae; phylum Streptophyta; class Magnoliopsida; order Malpighiales; family Erythroxylaceae; genus Erythroxylum; species Erythroxylum baracoense. Next base: position 41,616,114 of record JAOTAY010000005.1, read on the forward strand.
CATCTGAGTTTGGTGAAGACCAATAAGAATCAAAAGCCACTCCACTGACCTGCCAGCACCATCATTTTGCGGTTAAGTAAGATGGCCATGGCCATGAGCAACAATCAATCAATTACTCCATTGCTTGATGAAAATCTTACCCAGGAGTTATGCCCCTCACCCCATGCCACAACTTTCCGGTCTTCCATACTCCACACTTGAACTAAATCATCTTCACCTCCAGTCAAAATGTACTTTCTATCCATGCTGACAGACAGAATTTGTATGTATCACATTTAATTCTCTATAAAGAGATAGAAAAACTAATAAAAAGGTTAAAAACAAGATACATCAGCCGACAAACTGCAATAGGCCTGGACTGTAACTTCTATTATAATACCCGAAAATTTTTTAGTGACGACTTATGACTTGAAAATCAGGTCAGTCATTCACCTCCAAGCGCAACATAGCAGAGCACCATAATAACTTTTTCCACCACATATAAGTTGTTCTTTTGAATAGTCAAAAACTCGTAAATACCCTGCACTCAGTGAAATTTTGGGCTAATAAGATTCTCAATAAATTAGAAAAATAAGATGTGAAAAAATTTACTGCAATTGAATAAGAAGAATGCATTACCATCTCTTCCAACAGTAGCTAAGTAGGTCCCATCAGTTGAGAATGCGATACTATTAATTGAACCCTGGCAAATATGCCATCTGGCAACTGGGTTACTCTGTTTGTACCGATCAACAAATGATAGGAGGAATGAGAGTTAGCAAAGTTTATTGCGATGTTCTTCTGAAACTAAAAAGAATACTACACAAGCCACTTTTAGTGATACTCTTCTATTCATAGTGTCAAGAGGGGGGTGGGGGCAAGGAAAGAAAAAACACGTAATACAACTTCAGGTCTCCCAATAAAGCATACAGACAAGCACGGAACCAAAACCTTGTAATTGATGCAAATAAAGCCAGATATATTGATTCACAAAGTAGCTCTCTTGCACTAAAATATTGATTGTTTGATAATCCTGCACAATAACACTAAGGTATCACATCAAAGATTATAAAGGAGGAGCTAAGAAAATCTAACTAAATTAGACAAAAATCTAGAGAGAAAAAAAGATGGCCGGGAACTGATGGACTCACAGTGCCACAAGGAAAGCCCATTTTCAAAGAGTGGAAATCAAACAAATGAACACTCTATCCACAAAGGCACTTGGAATAGTTTGATTAAAAAACTAATTCTATAAAGTTGCGGCACCTTAGAAAAACGGGATAACTTTGGAGTTTGCCCAATCAGGACAAACTGCTTTTGCTTGCATTGCCACATCAGGACAAACTGCTTTTGCTTGCATATAAGTATTTCTCTCTCCTTGGATATTTTGCATTAGTATACCATTGGATTTAAACAAGCAGCTATTTTCATGTACATGTATGAGATGGTGTTGTTTCCGAGGATTTATTAAGTACTAAATTGTTAAAATTCCATACTTGAACTAAGATCAGGAAACATTTATAATGAGAACACATCATGATTTTTATCTACAACAAGAATCGATTGTAGTACCTTGTTATGACGAGCATGTGAAACAGAAAATTGAGTTGGATCTTTCATAACAGGAAACGAAGAATCACCTGCTCCATCTTTGTTCTAGAGGAAGCATATGTAAACTAATCAAATCAAGAAATATAAAAGTAGAAACATTAAACTTATAAAAAGTTGTCAGAAACAAATTTTCCCATCAAGCTTGCCTTTTCATACACGTAGAAATTCCCATCAGCATGAGCAACAACAAAAGAGCCATCAGTTCCAGGCACCCATGCAACACTTGTGCAACGACTGTTAAAAAGAAAAACTGCATTAGTATCGTGATACATGAATTTCTTGTACATGAAATCCAAGCTTACAGCAATTCTTACAGAATACTTAAATGACTAAAATATTAAAGATAATCCTTGTCTTAAAGTTCCACAACTGGGCAAAGCAGAAAAGGAAAGGAAAAGTCACAATACTGCTCTTGACTTTCTAGAATATTTCCAGCCCAAGAAGTAAATACTTTACATGCATATACAAAATGTGGGCGGTATGGTACTATTGGGAAAAAAGAGATTGATAACCACACAACCTATAAGTGGAATCGATTAGGGTCTAGGAGACATACAACAAGAATGCTAAAGTAGCTAGATTCGCATCTAGAAGTTAAAATGAAAAATGAATACTCCTGCAGAAGATAAATAGTGAAATGAGAAGTTTCTTGTGTTTTCCTTTCTGTTATATAACCACGAGAATATACGTTGTTAGCAACTTGAGAATGTTCTGGCAATCACAGATCATTAATGAAAGATGACAGAATTGATAAATGTGATTAAGTAATTTATCCCCATGTGTTGGTAGTCACTTGCTTCCTTCTTTACATCAATGTGAATTAAATTGATATCAGTGACATGGATTACATCAATGTGAATTACATACCACTTGGCAACCTTCTTTACAAAACATCATCACTAAACAAGTTTATATCAGTCAAGTTACGGAAGCACCTTTTACATTAATTGACCAGATCATCTCTTTCAAGAAGACAGATCATCAAAATATCACCAGCAACAGATTGCAGGAAAATTCAAGGAGCTACAAGAGTGAGGTAACTCTTGCCTGTTATTAACAGAACCATCTTTGTTATAGTGTTGGGCCCCTACAAGCTTCTTTCCAACATCCTGTAATTGTTGTCTCAGTGACACTGAGTACACTACAATTGCAAAAACATGACTAGTAACTTCAGAAAGTTTACACTAACCCAAAGGAAAAGATATGGCAATTGAATCTCTGGTACGATAGCATACCATCACCAGAGTTTAATCCAATAATCAAATCATGTCCATCCTTAGAGTCTTGATCAAAAGCATGACACACAGGATTTGAGTTACTAAAATGGATGGATTTTATAGGGTCCTGTAGAGCAAAAAGAAAGGTCTCAGATAACTGTCTTTCCTTGTTTACTAAAAGAATAAGACTAAAAATACCTTATCTTGAGAGTTTAAATCACTTATAAAAATCATATCACCGACGTTGAAGATCAAGTAAGTCCCTTTTCCATCAAAATTTGTATTTATCATTGAACTATTAGAACTTGATGCACCAAGTGATCCAATCCTACTACTTCCACTAACACTTTTACTCCCACCATTCCCACCAACGAAGCTTAGTGCACGGCTTCCATTGCCAGCACCCAACAACCTAGCTGCGGCCGACCGTACCCCGCTGCTAGCACTAAAGCTTGAAGCTGGAGCAGTCGGAGTTGATGGAGCTGGTTTGTCCTTGAGATTGGCTACACTTACCTAAGATAAAAAAACTCGTCACACATTTGTTCGCAGAAACATACATCTAAACGTGTAAATTTTAGTCTCACATATCAATTGAAAATTCGACCTATATTCACTTTAAAAACTCAATCTTTGTGAAATTACAATATAAAAATATTGAAGGTGAAGGCGAAGGGGGAAAAAACTGAAATTAAACAGACAAAATGCAGTCGAATATGAATTGTAAAGGAATTGATATTAACAAAAAGCTCTTAGAAATTAATGAACATACAATGTGCAACTGACATAATCTCAAAACTTGGTAAAACAAAATGAAAATTTCCAACATAATTCTCGCGAATTGAGATGAAAAGTCGATTTGAACAAATGGGTATTGACCTAATGCCATAAAATCACAAACTGATCCAACAAAAATAAGAGAAAAATTTGACGAATAATGTGTAGTGATTAAACAACCAAAGAAAGTGACGCACCTGAGTGACGGTTTTGCCGTGAGCGTAGTGAAGAAGACCAGAAGGGTGAGTCTTCTCGTACTGAAGTTTATACCTTCCTTCTGGGGTTTTGAAATAGGTCTTCAGTCCCGGAGATTGGGCGGTCGCCGAAGAAGACGACGGTGAAATCATGCCGTTAGTCGTGTTGATCATGGTGATGATAGCTCTCACTACAATACACTCCAGAGCATCTGATCATGACACTGAAAATTTCCCTCTCAATAGAATCAATATCGGGTGTATATAAATGTGGTATGAAAACAAAAGGTGAGGTTTTGGTTCGCTCCTTCTCCTTTGCTTGCCTTTGTTTCTCTTTCGCAGTGATCTTCTTCTTCAAATGGACAATGAGGTTTTAGATCCTCTGGCTTGCGGCTATCCGGGAATCGGTGTCGTTTTAATAGATTGTTTTTAATTCAGTTGGCGTTTTGACTTTCGAGAGATGAAGTCAACGAAACTGACGGTAGAGATTGCTGATGACGGGGCTATGGATGACGGGAGTGGACGGTGGTGGTTAAATTCAACTCGTAAATGAATACTTGGTACTGCACGCAGGTGTATTTTGGGAAGTTCATGTCTACCCAAGATCCTGCTTTGGGCTTCTCAAGGCCCAAGATGAGGTTCAAAGGACTAATTTTTATGGATGAGTTGCCATTTAACAATTTTTTATTTAATCAAAAAATTTGTAGTCGTTATTTTTTATTATTTATCGAATAAAATTTGTAAATATAAACAAAAAATAATAACAACACTTATTAAAAGTCCAACTTAGACGCAGGATTTGAAAAAATTATATATATATATATATATTAATTATATTTTAGTTAAATTATTTAATAAACTAAAAAATGATTTTGACAAAATGAGATTAATCATGATATCGTTATTTATAGAAGTTGAATATCATTATGGCTTACTAGGTAGAGTTGAAGCTAATGCGGTATGTGATAATAGTTTAGACTTGCATATACTTGGTTTGGTTGCCAAAAATTGCGCTTCGTACTTTTGTATTTGAATATAGTAATGTGTGGTCAATTTGACGTCTCAAAGGTGTGTATATATGTGTGTGTGTGTATATATATATATTATAGGATACAACAACTATGGGTTGTCCCTTTGGGGGATAACCAATAAAAATTGGAATGCTATAGAGCACATTAACAGGGCCGTACTTAAGGATGACAAGCACATCTCAAGAAGTGGTGAAAAAAAAAAGTTGTGCAACATATCAAGTATAAGCAAAATTTTGCAGCATGTCAGGTATATCTATCCTACTTTTTTTCTTACTAATTTTGTCTGTTGAACTTGCATCTCTTAATTGTAGTTTGGTAGCTTTTATGTACGTGATATTATTCTATTTTACTTATTTAGTATTACTTTATCTACTTATTTCTTTATTTCTTTATTTAGTTATTTTATCAAATTTTTATTTAACTATTTATTTTCTGAAATCTTCTTGTCACAGTGTATAACTTTTTTACGTTTTTAATCTTTTAACCCTATTTATTTATGTACTTTTTTGAAATTTTAATTACATAGATTTTTTCTAATTTTTTGTGTGCTCGTTTTTCCTTTTCTCTGTAACCTGCATCATTTATACACTGTCTCATTTGCATATGGGTCCACTGGAAACAGTCTCTCTACTATATAGGGGTAAGGCTGTGTATTATCGGACCTCTCCAGATCCTACCTCATTGTGAGATTTTAGATTGGATGATGGTGATGATGATGATGAAGAAGAATATCATTATGAATATTTTGTTTTGGGGAAGGATATTGTTTTTTTTCTGTTAATTGAAGCTAAAATAAGTGATTCCAAATATTAGGATAAAGTGGTTTGTTATCATTAATTATATAGAAAATTAAATTAACACCTAATTTAAATAATACTTTATATATTATGTATAACTACAACTAAAACAACAATTCAAGATTGTATGGAAAGCTTAGGAAGAGTTTTAAAACTTTTATATTTTAAGTTTTGTATAAAAAAAAAGAAGAACCTTATCTTACAATGTGTTTGTTAAATAAATAAATCTATAAAACCGTATTATTTACAATTCTTAAAAAATCAAAATACAAAAGTTTTATAGAACTTTCTAAACTTTTAATATCATTTTAAAATCATCTTAATTATGAGAAACTAATGTCAAATTTAAAAAATATTATCTTAGTAGAGTTAGAATTAATTTAGTTTTGTATATAATTAATGAGATTTTAGTTTGATATCAAATATCCATTTAAGATTAACAAATTTGAATTATAGTGGATGAATTTGTTAAATTAAATCAAAATATTATTAATTATATAAAATTTAAATTATGTCTAATTTATCTTTAAAAATATCTATATTTAAAAAATAATTCTTAAATTGGGCATAACTTAACTTCAATTAAGATTATTCAAGATTTTATTAAAATCTTAAAAAGTTCTCTAAAAATTTTGTGTTTTAAGTATTTTTTAGAAAATATGAAAAACATGATAAGAAATACAGTCAGTGTCCTAAAGAGTGTTTGTTAAGTGAATCAGTTTTTTTTTTGGAGAAATAAGTGAATCGGTTTTACAAAAAATAAACCCAGGCAAAAAATATGGTCAGAAACCGGGTCATATCTTAGAGTATGTTTATTAAGTAGACACTTCCAAACCATGTTCTTTACTCTTTTTTAAAAAACTCAAAATATAAAAGTTTTAGAAGACTTACTAAGCTTTCTATAATATCTTAAATCATCTCAATTAGTATTTGGATGAGAAAGTTATGTCAAATTTAAGAAATATTGTATAAATTGGATATAGACAAGTTAAAATTGATTTAGTTTTATATATAATTAATATTATTAATTATATACAAAATTAAACTAGGTATAGTACATCTATTGTCCAATTTATCTTTCAAAATATCAAATTTAGAAAATATTTCTTAAATTGGGCATAACTTTTGATAGGTGTAGATTGCATCGTATTTTTATGCGTAATTTAGTGTGTATCTAGTTGTTAATTTGATTATTTAGTGCATGTTTAGGTTAGAATTGTGTTAGTTAATAAGTATTTGTATTTTAAGTGATTTTATGGAATGGAACATGAAGATGAGCTTCAATTTTGTATTCATAAGATACCTTGATATGTCTGTTAATGTTTCAGGATACTTGGAGGAGATTCAGTGAAAACCCGAGAAACAACTCAGGGCCACGATTGTAGCACAAAAGCAAGAGCAAGAAGCCACGATTGTAGGGAATATGCAAGATCGTGAGCTAGTGCAGGGAGCCATGATCGTGACGTGGCGTGGTGTTATGGGTCACAATCGTGACAGAAGCAAAAAACTCCCGGTCATAATCGTGGCTTGCGCGATAGATACGGGTAGCAGTCTCGATTTGAGTTTTTGAGGAATCTTTCGGACTTTTCGGATCTATAACTAGGATTGCCATAATTGGAAATAGTATATAAGACTTAATGATATCACCCTAAGAGAGCTTCTACATTTTGCCACTTTTGAAAAGTTCAAGAGAGAGAGAAGAAGAAGCGAGTCCCGACGCTGCTGGTTCTCATATTAGGTGGCCTCTCGACGCTGCAGTCTTCCTAGATTATCCTACCTAAGTTCTATTTCCTTTCCATTTCATTTAATGTATAAGATTGAAATGGATTGTATAATGATGGGTTTTAGATTGTTAATGATGTTCTAACTCTTTCTTTGAGATTTTACTTTGATTTAATGTTAACATAGTCGACTTTGTGTTTTATTGATTAGGTGTTATGATTAACTTTGAATTTTGCATATTTCAGTAACAAACCGAGAGGGTGAGCCGGATAAAAATGATTGGATTAGGTTAATGAGGGTTAGACAATTCAATAGATCACGTAGTTAATCATATTAGTTTTTGTGTGGAGAGATCCCGTATGAGACTCGGTAGTTTATTAGAGAGCATCCGATCTAATTTTAATTATGAGTCATTTGTTAATTGAGAGGTTACAAATTTCATAATTTAATTAGAGTTAACGATTTAGGGCGTGAGATTATAACTTGAGAGAGAGTAATTTTCTTTACGATAGTCTAGAACCAATACCCCGATAACACACAATTGGTTAAGTTAGCATTAATGATAAAAAAAATTCCTCTCTCATAACTTGGTAATTTCTCTTGATTAATTTCCATAGTAACAATTTGTGTTGCTCAATTTTAATTTTAATTTTGTGTTAATTTCTTAAGTTGAATTCCTGCAATCAAATTCCCATGTTTATATTCTTATTTCAATTTTAATTTCATTTTATTAATTTATGAGCCTTAGATAATCTAGGATTAGATTAGTTACCCTTCTCGTGGGATCAACCCTTCAAATACTACAACTCACAACCCTTACACTTGCGGTAATTAAGGGATATAAATTGTAAGGCTCGACACTTCGATCAACTTTATCACCCGAATTTCAATTAACATGATTTAAAATTCTATTGAAAGCTTAAAAAGAGATCTATGTGTTGAGAAAATTTAAAAGTATGGTAACAAATACGATCATAGTGTTTGTTAAGTAAATCAGTTTTACAAAATACACACTCAAGGACACACACACACATGTTGCAAAATGTGTTCATTACTTTTTTAAAATATTAAAATAATAAAATTGTAGAGAATTTCTAAAAATTTTCGTAGCATCCTGAGTCATCTTAATCGGATTTTGAACAAGAAAGTTATGCTAAATTTTAAAAAATATTGTCTAAATGGGATATTAGACAAGTTAAAATTAATTTAGTTATATATATAATTAATAATATTTTAATTTAATATAAAATATTTATTTAAAAATAAAAAATTTTAACATGATATATGTATTTGTTAAATTAAACTAAAATATTATTAATTATATACAAAATTTGATTTAGTTTAGTTAATCTAATATAAAATTTAGTCGACGCCTATTAAATTAGGCATAATTTTTTCATTCGAACTCTTATTCAGATGATTTAAGATATTCCGTATAAATCTTAAAAAAGATTTTAGAATTTTTATATCTTGAGTATTTTGAGAAATGTGATGAACATGTTCAGAAATATGGTTTTATCTTAAAGTGTGTTCGCTAATTAGACCATTCTATTAAGGACACACTGCGAACACACTTTAAGACACGAGTGTGTTCTATACTTAATTTAGTTTTGCATAAAGACGTGTTATTATTTATAAAGAGTGACGATATTACATATAGTCAATTATTGTGTTTACATATTAAAGTAAATTTGATATTTAGTTGTTTATTGCGATGATATTTTTTATATAGAGGCATAATATTGTTTGTAAATAATAATAGTATTTTTTGTACAGAGACGTGATATTATTTGTAAAGAGTGATAGTATTTAGCATTGTGGTTTTGTTTGCACTCAAACATAGTATTCTTTGTAAAGAGCTCTAAAAGTTTTATACTTTGAGCTTTTTGCATAAATATAAAGAATATGGACACAAACATGACCGTGTTTCAAAGTATGTTTAATTAAATAGCTCTACTAAAGACATACCTTAAGATGTCAGCATGTCTCAGACTTGATCTAGTCTTGTATAAAGGCGTGGCATTTTCTGTAAAAAGTGATGGTATTATTCTATGAAATTATGATGTATTATAGTATTTTTATACTCAAATGCAATATTGACATACTAAAGTAAAAGTGATACTTATTTGTTTATTATGATGGTATTTTGATGTAGATGCATGATATTGTTTGTAGAGAGTGATGGTCTTTTTTAGAATCATAATATTGTTTTTACTCGTATTAAAGTAAAGTTCAGAAAAAAATGAAAAAAAACAACGATTAGAGACCTTGCAAAGAACGCTGAAGGAAGCTAGCTGTGCGGGTTTGCAAGGACACTCGATTAGGGGAACATTATAAGAGCTAAATTGTTCAGAATTTATTATGAACTGCTTTTAGCTTGGGATCGAGACTTCCGAAATGTGTTTCTTGAATCAAACTCTCTTTGAACTGTTAACAAGGTGAAAAATGACCTTTGCCTGACATATAAATTTTATCAAATTATTTGTGCTTGCAAGGAATTGTTTTGCATCACTTGGCAGTGTCGTGTTGTACATACTTATCACGAAGCAAATATGTGAGCTGACTACTTGGCTACTTAGATTTATGGAGGCATTTTTGATGTTACTCACCTTGAAAATTCCCCTAAACAACTCCATCATTTTTTTCAGGAGAATCTCTTGAGAGTTGCTCTTAGGGATGTCAATGGGCCGGGCCGCGGGCCGGGCCGATGGGCGGCCCGAC
>JAOTAY010000005.1:41626259-41636676 GCA_025629805.1 Erythroxylum baracoense
GCAGACCATAGTCGGCCAGTGGCCCGCCAAACCCGGGCCAAAAACGGGTCGGGCGGGCCGGGCCGAAATTGACATCCCTAGTTGCTCTGGCTAGGGCCATCCTTGTTGGAACCTAGCAAGCTTTGTTTGCTCCCTTGTACCGGAAAAAAAAAGAAGTAAAGTTCACACTTAATTGTTCATTGTGATGATATTTTTTGTATGGAGTCGTAATATTATTTATAAGGCGTGAGATTATTGTTCCTGTGGAAGTATGGTAGTATCGTTACTCATATATGGTATTTATATAATCAAATAAATGATATATTTATCTAGAGGCATGATATTGTTTATAAAGAAAAATTGTATTTTTGTATAAAATTATAGTATCTATTGTACTCAAATGTGATATATAAGCATTAAAGTAAATGTGGTACTTATTTATTTACTATTCAGAGTCTTAAACAATTAGTAGCATCAGAAATCAATCCAATAGTTAGATAACAAGATCTTCATTTTTAAGCTTGTCATTCAGCTCATCCACAGAAGAAACAACAATGCCAGCTTTTCTCATAGGAGATTACGTGACTCGAACTATCTCTAAATCAGATTTTGCTCTTATATTTAACTGCTTAGGAGTAGGGTTTTTTATCACTTTTGATTTTGCTTTCATGATATCGTAGTTAGTTCAATCTCAAATAAATCGTGCAGAAGGGAAACTGTTAGCATTTAAGCCATCATCAAAACAAAATCATTGAAAATAAGAACTAATAACAGACATTAAATCTTATTTTAAGTCTAAATGATATTTGATTCTAATTAAAATTGGCAAAATAGACCAATATTGCGTCAACTCATATATCAACAAAACTTTAGTTTTTTGTTGTTGTAATTTTTAGTTTTTATTTTTTCCTATTAAAAAATAAAAATCTGTTATTTGAAATGTAAAAATTGAAAAAAAAATCTGTTTGTTTGAGATTTGTAATAAAAAATTAAAAAAAAACATATTTAACTTTATCATCCTATTTCTATTTTTAATTATATTGTTATTTTAATAATTTTTAACATAATGTATATTATATTTTTAAATTAATTAATTTTTTTAGAAATAAAATATATGCAAAGTTATATAATTACAAAATTTGCACAATAAGTTAGATCATTTTAAATTATAATATTAAGTCAACATATTAAAACTACATTCTCATACAATAAAACACTATACCAACAAGAACAATATTGTTCAAGATAACAGATCCAACCATACACAAAAGAATACATGAAATGTACATGACAGAGTCATAACATAAGCTACGTTCAACTCTAAAATTAGAAAAAGAGAGACAGATGAGATGGCAAATTCACACAACGCAGTAATTACAAAACAATATCACTAACTGTAGATGAAATGAAAAGCTCACAACTTTTGTCATTCAAAAGCATTTTCGATACATTTTATCAAGATGGTAGAGACAAAGGGAGGAGCTTGAATCAAAACTAGTATAAGTCCTACATAGTTTTTGACATTTATTTCCACACTCGCATGTAATAGTAACCCAACAAAGAAAAGTTTTCCTATAACCAAAAAAATCACTTTGGACAAATAATCAAACATCTTGTAGATAATACCAAAACACAAAATCGTGTCCACGGAAGATCCCTCAAATACTAAAAAAAAGGACCTTCTCACTTCTAATTCTAAATAGCAAACTCTTAATTTTTCTATTTGCTGCTCTGCTGATAGATAATCATACCTGAGAATCGCTCTTTCATCTAAAGATGTCTAATTATTTGCTTACCTACCTGTCACTTGGTAATTTTATCTTGAAAGTACGGAAGAATATCAGGTGAATCATGTAGATGTAGTTTACTAGCGGGAATCCTACTTGTGTTTGTTTCTCACTTTGGGATGGGAAAGGAAGAAAAGCCAGTATAATATCATCAGAAAAGTGTGGTAGTTTTTGCATTAAATTCTAGATGTAGAGAAATTTTTGAAAGCAAGTAATTGGAAGAACCCAAAAAGCAATAGCAGCAAATGAAGAAATAGAGAAGCATTTGAAAACGACAACAAAAAATGGGAAAAAAACGAAACCAAGGTTATAAGTTTTGCGTTACGTGCAATTAAAACAGTGAGAGAGCTCAAGTTAATACATAACATAGAGATCGATCCCATAAACTAGCAGTGTATTGTATTAGCTAATTACATTCATCCCATCTAGTTTTGTCTAGAGAAGAAGTGCATAATTTAGGCCCTCGTTTGTGCTGTTGTGTTCTTTTTCAGTCTTGCTCTGCCTTCACCGTTTGTGCTTGCTCCTTCTTCTTTGAGAAAAGGTCAACAATGGAGGCAACGAAGAATTGGTGCTTGGCAAAGTTTTTTCATCGTCTCTTCGAAGTTGAAGGTCTGGGTAGTCACGTTAAATGGGTAATTTTATTGAAAGGGTGTTTGGAACGGTAGGAATTGAATTCAATTGCAACATTGAATTAATATACGAGAGTTTATTGAGATTTTTAAAAGTGCATTTCATGCATTATATGACATACACATGCACGTGAATAATGTTGTCACTCATTAAAATAATTGTGCATGCATTCATTGACATTTTCCGGGTATAAGTGATTTTAATGTGATTAAAGTGTGAATTATGAATTAATTGTCTTGAAAATTTAATTGGTGTGTATTAGAACTAATTTCGCATTTTTAGAGATATTTCGGATATTTTGGAAATTTTATCAAAAAATGTGGGGTATTTTAGACTAAGAAAAATATAGAAATAAGAGACAAATAGAAGTGTGACAATTGGACCTATTAAGGTATGATATGTGGACAAATGACTAAGAGACAAATGGTAGCATGATTAGTGGACAAATGTAGCACATGCATTGGAAACATGTGTCAAGACACAAATGAGACACCTAAGTTATGTTTTTGGGCAAGAAAGTTCTGCAGCTCCTTCGTTGTTCATCACCAAAAATCACTCACCACCAAAACTCCCTCCTTGTCCATTCATCACCGAAATACCATGCATATTCACTCTTGTGTTTGGCTTTTGATTAATTCATCAACGAAAATGGATGCATGCGTGAATGGTGTAGCAAGATGAATGGATGCATGTCTGAGTGATGTAGGAAGAAGCAATTTCTAAGATATAAGTAAAGTGATGAAGGAGTAAAATCAGTAGAAAATATGCAGAAAGTGCATCAAGGATTGTGATAATTGAAGTTAAATGAAGATTAGTGAAGTGCAGAAAATGTGATATGTAAAAGTATGAATTAAGTTCTGTTTTTGTGTTGTGATTATTCATGAACTTGTGAATTGTGTATAGAGATTACTGAATTGAAAAATTTAGGTACAACTGAATCATCAATGTAAAAGGATAGAGAAATGATAGAGAAGTAATAGAACATTAACAACGAATTGTGCTGGAGTATGTTATATGCAGTGTTTTACTGAACATATATCTGTATTTTGGCCATAACTTGCTCTGTGAATATCCAAATTGGATGAATTTTGATCTAGAGTAAACTAGAGACATATGACTACATTTTTCATGAAGGAAACGAATTTGAAATCTACCCTTAAGAGTCTTGAAATTTGGCTTGAAGTTGAAAATTGTGTTCTGTCGAGGTATGAAACAGTATGGAGTATTTTGATTATAACTTGCACCATACTGAACCAAAATGTATAATTTGATGTCATTATAAACGTAAGATATAGAGGAACATTTGATTAGAAGAAAGTGTTGCCTAAAAACTTCTATTTCTAAGTCAAAAATGGCAAGAAAGAAGGAAGAAAAATACAGAAGTCGCGACTCTACTGAAAATAGATGGATGTCCAATTTAAGAAGCATTGTCTAGCTTTCCACGTAACACATTGCATAAAGAATGAAACTTTAAGCTGAGGTCTCAAAAAAATGGGAAAATCTAGAGAGAGTTATAATACACAACTGCTTTGCGAGAATTTAGAGAGAGTTATAATATACGCATTATTCTTTTTATATTTTTACAAAAAAATATATTTTCGTGAATTAAACCTATATCCTTATAGTTAAAAAAAAAGGTGAAGAACATAATTTATTTAACAAAACTATAAGGCATGATCATTTTTTTGACTGTATTATTCTTTTTTTTTGCAGAAAACTTAAGCCACAAAAGTTTTAAAACACTTCCTAAACTTTTGAATTATCTTAATCAGAATTTATATAAGAAACTTATTCTAAATTTAATAAGCATTGTCTAACTTATTTAATATCCGATTTAGACAATGTTGGACATAAATTTATCATCTAAACTCTAATTGAGATTGTTAAAGATACTACAAAAAGGTTAGAAAGTTATCCAAAACTTTTGCATCTTAAACTTCAGAAAAAACTAAAGAAAATGGTTTGGGACACGCTCATGTCTTAGAACATGTCCTTCGTAGAATTGTCTATTTAAAAAGCATACTCTAAGATATGATTGTATTTCTAACCAAATCCTTCAGTTTTTCACAAAAAACTCAAAACACACAAGTTTTAGGTTTCTTCTTAATCTTTCTACAAAACCTTGTATCGTCTGTTATGTCCAATTTAAGAAGCATTGTCTAGCCTTCCACATAACACATTGCATAAAGAATGAAACTTTAAGCTTGAGGTCTCAAAAAATGGGAAAATCTTGAAAAATAAGATGTTGTTGCTTTATTTATTTTTTCGATTTGTCAATACAATACAATGTGATAGTACAAAGTCGGATAAGGGATGCTGTTTTTGCACTTTTCAGTGATCATACAATCTGTTCGCCAAAAGACAAAAACGTTAAGCAGAAGCCTCTGGCAGGTTAAAATTCCATGCAGATCAATTAAGAGAGAGACATGTCATCATGCATTAATAAATCAATGCTCAACATTTCCTTAACTACAAATTCCAGGATTCCGAAATTGTTAGGAGCAAAACTTTTGCTGAGGGGCAAATTTACTATATAGAAAACCTATTTCATTGACCTAAGATGTACCTGTAGGTGTTAGTATATTGATGTTAGGACTCAGGGGGGCATAACATAAGCAATTCTACAACCTTTTGTGCAATGGTGGCACATGCTGAAACAACCCCATGCTGCACTGATGTCAAAAGTGAAATTGAAAGCCGCCGCCGCCACCCCCACCCGGAAAGCCTCCATCAAATCCACCAAAACCCCCAGGAAAGCCTCCTTCAAAATGGAAAGTATACTGCTGTCCTCCACCACCAAATGGATTGAAACCGCCACCACCGCCACCACCCATTCCCATATCTTCAATGTCTTCTCCTCTATCATACCTTGAACGTTTTTCTTCGTCTCCGAGGACCTGTAGAGGACAATGGAATTTTAGGGCGGAAGACAACCACCAAAACCTGTGCCTCAATTTGGACGTCAAATAAATGAAATTCTCGTACTTAAAGTCCCGTAAATCTACTGGTAAATTGACAAAGAAACTGTATCTTGTGGCGATTAACAAAATCTGATGGTATACACTTTGAAATGATAAAAGAAAAATCAGATCACAACAATCATACCTCATAAGCAGCAGCAATTTCTCGGAACATGGCCTCTGCTTCTTCTCTTTTATCAACATTTTTATCTGGGTGCCACTGCAAAGCAAGCTTCTTGTATGCACGTTTGATCTCCGATGATGACGCAGTTTTTGAGACTCCTAATATCTTGTACCAGTCCTTGCGCTTGCTCAGCTTCAGGGCTTTCTCTGCCCTCATCAATGCTTCCCGGATGCTCATGTCCTGTCAATATTGCATATATGTGGCTTGAATATTTTCCATAACCTAAAAGCTATATGTATCCACATTTTGCATAATTAAATAGCAGATATCATAGAACTGAAGAGTTAAGAAAGAGTTGCATAATGCCAATGAATTTTCAAGAAGGTAAACCTAATTATTGATTTTGCTGAAAAAAATAAATGCAGAAACGAAACAGTTAGATGCCAAACAAACTTGGTAATTAGATGACTATAGAAACTCAATTGAGAGTGGGGCTGATGCAGAAGGATAGCAGCTAACCTGCGGCGATTTTTGAGCAGCTGATTTAATGTCCTCAACAGCTCCTTCCCAGTCCTCTGTCAATAGTTTTGCTTCACCTCTCTATGATATGACAAATTTCTCTTAGGAGATCTTCAGGAAGCAATATAATGTTCAAACAAAAGGGACATAAAAACAAAACATCACCCTAACCTGAACTAAAGCGTCAAGAAGATCCCCATCAATGTTCAGTGCTTCATTGCAGGCACTTAATGCATCTTTACCCCTGCCAAGCTTGACTAAGAGGTTACACAAGCCTAAATAAAGATGTACATTATGTGCTTGATGATTGGGGTCCAGTGCAAGAGCTGCATTGTAGTCCTCCACTGCAACTCGCAGCTTACCCTTACTAACATTCTCCTCTGCCTGTAAAGAAAAAATATGACAATGATTAACATAAACTACGAATGAAGGAGAAGGAAATTTCTCCCACAATCTCTACCCAACTCCACATTTTTGCAAGCCCTTAATTGCCAAGACAAGAATCTATCTGAAAATAATGTCAACTTACAGATTTGGTCTTCTTGAGTAAGTTTTTTAAACCAAAATATGCTTTCTTCAGTTCACTATGCTCTGGATCAAGACGTAGACCCTTCTGATAATGCCTAAAGAAAGCATACATCCATATTTAAACTTTTTTGAGTAATAAAAAAACTAATAGAAAGCCCTAAGAGGCTAAAAGATATTTTATTTACACTTACTTTGAAGCAACATCATGATCTGCTAAATAATAGTAAGCCCGGCCACGAAGCAGTAGTGCATCAAGATTATTTTCATCTTCCTTTAGAATATATCCACTCTCAGAGATGACGGCAGAATAGTCCTTAGTTGCCAACAGCAATTTCACTTTTAGGAGTCTAGCCTGCAACCAGTAACACATGTAGTCAACAGACTGAAGACACTATACTGGAAAAACTTAGCAAGCTGAATAAATTACCAAATAAGATACAAAGCCAAAAACAACAATGTATAAGTAGAGACAATTATTACCTTTGAACATGCTGGAGAAAAAACAAGAACAACTTTATCAACAAATTCTAAAGATTTTAAAAAGTCCCCTGAATCAAAAAGATTCAAAGCACTCTCGAGAGCACTCTGAGCCTGAAGTAATTGAGAAAGCTCCTTTTCTGCAGTCTTATGTCCAGGTTGTATCTCCAAGATCTTTTTATAGCTCTTTTCCGACTCTTCGTATCTACATTGGCCAAAAATACTGTAAAGTCGTAACTTTTTTTCCTTTCAGAAAGTAAAAGACTAAGGTTGAATTACTCAAGAGCTATTTACTGGGCATTCTGACGAATAGAAGATCAACAAGAAATTTTCAAAAGTCAATGCAGCATCATGTATTTTAGAGAAATGATACGGAAAAAAAAAACATGTATTAAGGTAACTTCAGGGATACAAGCAACCGTATGATCAGTCCAACATTTTGCTATTGCCGTGCAGAGTCTAATCATCAATTAGCTTCTGATGAAGACTGTAAAAAAATAAGAAACAATTTAATAGCTGACCTGCACAATTGACGAAGAATTGATGCTCGACGGAAATAAGCTTCAGAAAGTGTTGGATCTGCCTCAATGGCAGCATTAAGATCATCAAGTGCCTCACTATAACGCTTCAACTTTACACTCTGAGAAACTCTTTCAAATATCTCAGCAGCATTCCCACTTTTACTGCCTGCACGTTTGATTCCAAAATACATTAATGGTGCATGACTTGTGGACACCAATGGCACCACACACTATAAAACCGAACGAGTACCAAAGTTGCATGTAGAATGAATAACATTAAAGAAGCACATGCCATAAACTGTTATGTGCTCTATTGCTTAGCTTCAATCCTAAAAGTGGACCGATCTCATAAATATCAAATTACTATGTAGCCAGTGATCTTCTTTCATAAACAATCTGCATTCATGGGTGTTAATTCCATTCGTCAGGAAAATATCTTCAGTCAACCATCTCACTCAGAAAAAAGGACAGACTGTGAAAGCTTTCTAGTATCGCTGTTTAAACTTCTATGTACTGGGACGCTATTAAGGAATCAAAATTCATATCTTGCACTTGTGGTCATATATCTTGAGTAATCAGCTATTGTATAACCACACAACTATCTTAAAGAATAAAAAATTGTAGCATCTATCAAAGAGATCTCAACGCATAGGCTTCAGGCGCAGTACATAACCACACGCGTAACTCGACGTAACCATAAATTATACCTACAATTCAATAATTGACAGAGTTCGGTAATTAAACAACCATGAAAGAAAAGTCTGTTTTCAGCAAAATAAAGTATCCCACAACAGAAAGATTGAAACTTTTAAAGTCTTAGCTGCATCTTATGAATCTCAGTCAAATACTTAGTAACAGATCCAGACGTCCAATAGATAGCAATAAAGAGGGGCATAAACAAAGGCATTGCCTATTGATATGGTGAAAATAAAAACCAAATCTTTTCGTACTAAAAGAAAAGATGGACAAAAACCTGAAGCAGAAACAAGAGGTTGGTGAAGTAGGAGCTGGGAAACAAACACAAACTTAAGTATAAGCATTGTGAACCCCAATCCTCTCCATGCCAATCCATCCATGGCCCAAAAAAACCTCACCAAATTCATCACCAGAAACTCTCTCTCTGTCTTCCCTTCTCTTCCGATTCTGAAAACAAGCACCAATACCCACTTGCACAAATTGCTAAACACAACAGATATATATGTGTATGTGCATAATTATATGTCTCCGCGAATCTGGAGGGAAGATAGAGGAAGATTTTAGCTTGAAACCGATAAATTTTACTTTCTATTGCAGTGTTGAAGAGGAGAGAGAGGGAAAAAAACTCGTGTGTGATTCGAAAGTGTCCTTCCACGTATCTATCACCTATGAGCTTCTTACACGTGGACCTGGCCCACTGATATCAGGCTCCAGCCAATAAAAAACTGCCACGTCATTTTATATTGTATGGGCCAAGTTTTGGCCCAATGATAGTTAACCCAATATAGATCTGCATTTGAGTTAGCCCATTAGGAAGAGCTTCCCATAAAATCTCATTAAAAAGGAGCATTCCTTAATAAACAAGTAACATAATAATCTCTTATGGTATTATTTCTTTGCCATTCATTTGCTTTATTAATGTAACTGTTGTGGTAAGCTATCAGTAAATTAGAGAACTTACTACTGGCAACATTATATTTCCACATGGATTTTAGTTTTTAAAATAAAAATAAAAATATGTCAGTTATTAATGTCAATATAGTTATATTTTTATAACTGATAATGATTATATATTAGATAAAACTTAAAGATGAATTGTTTTTAATTAATAAATTTATGTTAATCTCTTATATAATATTTATTAACAAAATTTTTATTAAAATAATTTATTTTTATTTTTAAATTAATATTTATTTTAAATATATTTGAACTACTAAATCAAATTTTATTTGAAAAATCATATATTTTGAAGATATTTCAATTTAATTATATTTATTAATAATTATTTAATTTAATTACAAAATTAAATAAAATTGTTCATAATTATTATTAGCAATTAATTTTAATTAACTAAATATATAATATTAAATTAAATTATTCATAATTCTTATTAATAATTAATATATTAAACAATTAAATAATATGTATTTACTTAACTTTTAATGAATAAAACTTTTAAAATAAGTTATTTCATTATATATTTTAAATTATTTATTTTGAAAACGGCCTCTCTATTAGTTAGGAGTGGAGTAAGGCTGTGTATTATTAGACATATCCAAATTCTGCATCTAAGCGAAATTTCTACTAGGTATTATTATTTTGTATTTTAAATTATTTATTGATCTATAAGAATATTTTAGACAACATTCGTCTTAATAACCAGAACGTCAACTGGATGCACTTTCCAGGGAAAAGTGAGACCTAAAAATACAACAGCAAACGGATGCCCTTTCTAGGGGGAAAGTGATTGAACAAGAATGACCAAAGATAGGACATAATTATATTCCACAAGAGCTTGTTGTGATAAAAAAAACATAATACGAATCCTAATTTTAGCCTAATTATAGCATGTGAAATACAATACTTTCTATGAGGGATTGAGAAGAAGAATTAGAACCTGGAATTGAAGAGACAGATGCCATCATTACATTGTTTGTGAATCCAAAGAGTCTTCGCTGCAATTGAGAGAGAACAAAGAAGAGAAGGAAGAGTTTTTTATGCACTATTCCAATGTCAGGCCCAAAAAACTTGAGCGGTTATCTTTTTATTCTTAATAGGGCAGAATAAAAACTGACTCATGGGTAGTGGTAGGGACTCTTTCATTTATTAGTTAATGATCGGCCTAGCCCACCTATTATCAGCTAGCCCAAACACATAAACACAATATTTTGGCAACTAGGTTAATCTGGACAAATT
>JAOTAY010000005.1:41641525-41653723 GCA_025629805.1 Erythroxylum baracoense
CTGGAATTGAACATATCAACAATAGGTTTGTTAAGCATATATTCCCACAGAGAATGTTGAGCTTTCAACCATAACATTATATCCTTAAAGCTAATATCGAGAGGATACTGAAAACCTTAAGGATATAACTAACCATTCATCAAGAATTATATTAACAAAAAACAAACCGAAGGGTAAGTTTATTATTAATATAAATCTTAATGCAACAATAGAAACAACAGTATACAATAGAATGATGCCCTAACATAATCCGTCCCGCGAAGGCGAGTTCACAATTATGTAAGACATCCAACACCCTTTTTTTTAAATACACATATATCATAAATTCTCAAAGAAATATTGCACAATATAAGCAACAATAATAATTCTTAAGGTCAAGTGCAACATAATAGACATAAAGCATTATAACAAGGAAATCACTTCAATATTAAGAATATATAATATATGGTATATCAAAATAATCAGTGGGTACTCACAAAAATTATTTTTTTAAGCAATTAAAACCAATGTTATGTAAAATCAATATTTTCCAATGCCCAAAAAATAATTAAAAATCACCAAAAATTTTATCTCACTGAAATGAGACAGAAACATAAAAACGGAAAAAAAAATTTTGGAGCTTCCTAGAGCTATCAAGCACCCCACGCACCCCACGCCGAGAGTGGGCATCGCGGCGCGTGTACTGTAGCATCATCACTGACCTTCAGTCGGGTCAGTATCCGGGTCAAATGGACCTGCGATGCAGACAACGGGTTGTTGGCTCGTTCTCTCTCATACGGGCACCAAATTGAACGATTCCAGTGGCGTTGGAATCTTATCAACGAATACTACAAGATTCTGGAATTGTTTTGATTAAAAAAAACTTCGAAAAAAATGGGATTTTAAACGACACGAAACAATTATTATAAACGGGTTTTCACAAAATTCTCCCTCAATTTTCAACCAAATTTTACGGCCCCAATTGGTTTTGGTTCAAAATTAAACCCTCTATGAAAGCCCTATGGTTTGAGAACCTAATATTGGACAATTAAAATTTAATTTCGAAAAGCTTGATTTAGGGTTCATATGGCTTCAAAACACCATAACTCTTTCAATCCTTGAAATATCAAATTCGTTTAATTTCACAGCAACAATTAGAACTAAAATAGGCTCTGATACCAATTGATAAAAAAACATAAAACGAATCCTAATTTTAGCCTAATTATAGCATGTGAAATACAATACTTTCTACGAGGGATTGAGAAGAAGAATTAGAACCTGGAATTGAAGAGGCAGATGCTATCATTATGTTGTTTGTGAATCCAAAGAGTCTTCGCTGCAATTGAGAGAGAACAAAGAAGAGAAGGAAGAGTTTTTTACGCACTATTCCAATGTCAGGCCCAAAAAACCTGAGCGGTTATCTTTTTATTCTTAATAGGGCAGAATAAAAACTGACCCATGGGTAGTGGTAGGAACTATTCCATTTATTAGTTAATGATGGGCCTAGCCCATCTATTATCAGCTAGCCCAAGCACATAAACACAATATTTTGATAACTAGGTTAATCTAGACAAATTACTAATTTATGCATGTCCACAAAATGATTATTCTAACATTTTGATGACCAAATGACAGCTCCCATGCAAAACAGTCACGTTCACGAGTGTTATTGAGTTTCAACTTGAGAGGATTGAGAGTTTTGGGCGAGGTAGTTGTTGCAGGAAACGAGTTTCGAAGTCCGAGGTTGTAACCTAAACCCCAGGTCTCAAAAAGAGCTGGACGTGTCAAGTTCCAATAAAAAGACAATACTCTTTACTATGAAGTCTCTTGTTTATATTTAATTAATCAAAGCAATAGCTTCTGTTCCCTCTTTTTGACCCTTTTTTTGTTCATTTCCAGGGTTACATGCCTAGATCACCGTCCTAGTCCCAAAAAGTTTGAGAGGGTTTCCCGAAGTTTTTCTTTATGATCTCTAAGCTCAATCTCTGTAAACAAAGCAAGAAAATGATCAATGGAAAGTTTGAAGCTTTATGTATAAAGTTGGCAGAAGTAACGGTTGTCAGGAGTTTAACAGTGCCTTGAATAAGGGCCCTGAAGCTGTCTGAAGTAGGACCTTTTCTAGTTTCCAGGTTTCCTTTTCCAGGACAAGTTGTTCTGGAAAGACGAAACCCTGTTAAAGTGAAACATAAAACAGGATAAGGAATTTAGGTCAATCTGAATATAATATTGGTCCAAAGGTTTTTAACTAATTTAAATCATTCTCTTAGCCCAAACTAACATATTCTAGGTAGGCGTCGAGGCAGATAAAGAAAGTGATGGTAAACGACATCATATGAAGCTTCCAATGTTTGAACATTGTAACCACAAACATTCCTCAACAGTTCTGATTAAAAGTTAGCGTAGCTTTCGTTTTACCAGAACTCTGAAACGGTATACAAAACGACATGAAATAAATTGTTGGAAAGTGTTTGAATGGGTAAGCGTATTGGTTCTATCTATTTTATTATTGTTCAAAAAGATCCATCTGAATTTGGTGTTGCTCTGATGTTACATGTCTCGTTTCAATAACAAGAAATTTGAGACAGTCCAAGAACAAAAAGTTCTTGTTGTTTTCTACGTGAGTGACTTGACTTCGCTGCAGGCTTTTAATTTGGAAGTTATGAACTTACATAAAAGCCAATGTCAAAGTTATCCAGGCTGATCTTTCGCAAGTGTATTAGGACAGGCTGCGAAATCGTTGTTCCCGGGAATGAAATGCGTGTACGGATTGGTTAGCAAACTTTAGATTAACTATATACGACTAATTTGCGTGTTTATCACAACCATCAAGAGGCCTAACTCTACTCCGTGGGGATATAATTGAGATGGCTGTACACCGTTTATACTTTTTCTGATTCTCTGCATTTATGCTCCTTTCTGTTTAGGCTTTTAGCCTCCATCTTACCAGAAAAAAAAGTTATCCAGGCTAATCCTACGCCCAATCATGGAAACCAAAACCAATGTTTAAAAATCGAATAGAATATTTACTAGTAAATATTTTGAACCGATTATTTTTTTACTTTTTATTTTTTAGTTTGATTTAGTTTAATAATCTTTTTTGTTAAAAACAAATCAATTTCTCAATTAATTAACTAATTTTCATAAACTAATCAATTTTATAAACTAAAATAAACCGATTAATTTTCATTTATCAATCTTCTTTTCTAATTAAACTTGGATAGACTTCTTCAATCATTTTTCAAATTCTTTAATTTTGTTCAATCTTTAACTAATTTTACAATAGTCTATTATCGGTTGAACCTTTTAAGCCTTAAACTTCATGTCTTACTAATTTAACTTTTGATTATTTTTTAAAAATATTGACTAAAACATAAATTCAATTATTTTTAAATTATTAATTTATAAATAATTTATTTATATTACATATTTTATAAGATATTATATATATATATATATCTCGACAATTTATATAAAACACACTTAAAAAATAATAATCAAGCTTTGACTAAAAAGAAAAAGATACCATCCTCACCGAAATAATGTTATTTCTTTCTAAATTCATAATCATATTTCTTTTGACGAATCAAACAATCCAGACAATGGCCTGCCGGAAATTTCTCTCCAAGCTTATCAGGCCATGATCATGCCTATATACATTAAAGGGTCTAACTCAAATACCTAGATTCTACCTAGTTAAAGAAACAACATTACCCTATCTCTAGCAATGTGACCATATAGTTGAGTTACTATTTGTTTTCAATTTTAATTTGATTAATGCAAGACAAACATTGTATTCATATTATGTTACTAATTAATGTGGTAACATTTAATTGATCGTGATCAACCTAACTTGTAATTAAGTCATACTCTAAGTTCAGCCTACAACCGCAAAAAGTGGATCTTCTAATTAGTTTGAGAAAGTATGCATAATTAATACTTCATTTTGCTAGTTAAGAGTAGTTCAAATTAATGATTGAAAGAAGTTTCTTCAGAATTTCTAAAATCTTGATTTCGAATCGCATGAATTCTCCATTTCGTATATTATTTTTAATTCATTAAATAATTTATTAAAATTATGTAATTAACAAGTTAGTATATATATGTAACTGTTAATTATAAACAAAATTCTCAAACTTTACTCAATTTTATAATTTCGGCTCAAACTTAAAAAAATTAGCACTTAAATACTTCAACTTTTAATTTTCAACAAAAAAGACTCAATATGAAGTTCTACGTTAATGTGGACAGCGTGACGAGTCATTTCAAATTGGTATATTTGCTATGTCATTCACGTATTATATTTGTGTAATGTATGAAGTTCATTATCTAATAAATTGAAATATTAAAAATGCTAAAATAATTATGAGTTGAAAATATATGAAGGAGTATATAATTATTTTCTGATTTTTGATATTTTAATTTATTAAATAATAAATTCATTCATGACACAACAGTTACGTGAAAAAATACTAATTTGATAGGACTCGTTGCATCTCATCTACATTAACGAATAAATTAAGGTTTGGTTTTTTTTCTAAAAATTGAAAATTAGAGTATTTTAGAGCAATTTTTAAAAATTCAAATTAATATTATAAAATTGAGTAAATTTTGATTTTTTTCCAATTAACTCTATATATAATCAAAATTTTATTTATTTGATATATGCTAAAAAATTAAAGTTATGACTAGTAATTCTCTTTTTTTTCCCCCTTAGGGTGAGCTTGAAGTAATTAGTAAAATTGTTCTCGTAAAGCGAGGAACTTTATGCACCGAGCACATTGACTAGTAATTCATGTTTTTATCAAAAGGAATTTTTTTGTTTAACCTAAAAACAAATACTTTGGTATTACCTTAGACATTAAGGCCATAGATTTAGCATCCATTTTTATATAATAATATTGAAATTATTGTAAAATACCAAACACTTGTTTTTTGTTTATAATTACTAAAGGTTGACCAGAGAGCTGGATTGGTTTGACAATGAGTCAACCACAAACGGAAAAGTGTGGTTTTTCTGTGGCGTCGGATTTTAAAAAGGGACAGACGGAGATCCAAATATACGATAAGAGAATTCAGACAAGTGATATAAAACAACAAGAAGAGAAATAAAAACAACAGTAAAGACGACGAGAACATGCACGACTAGGAGTTGGCTCATTGTTTAGTCATTTCAGACCATATGTAGTGCGGTCCCCACCTGAGCAGTCCCAAGGCGTCCTTCTCTGCAACCCGTGCTCGATCTACACCCACTTCCACCGAGTCAAATTGGCTTCAGCTCGGTAGTTTTTGGTTACCCTTTTGGCTTGTTGGGACAATTTGATCACCTCAAGTCTGTGACATTTCAGGATGGGAAGAGTATGGTCCTAATTGTGTGCGAATTGGTCTAGTCCCATGGCTGAGCTCATTGAAGCAAGCTTAGCTAGTTCTGGTGAAAAAAATGGACGATCAGAATCAGGAGTCACGCCAAGGAAATCTCTTGTTAAACCCTTGTCAATATGACTATTAGTGCGTGGATTGAACTGTGATGGGTCACTTTGCTTTCCACTACTTCGCATCACGAGTTGGTCGAGACTTGTTGATGTGCCCATTATTGCCGCCACAGTGCTGTTTGTTGGTGTTGAGCTGTCTGGTTGTTTATTAACACTATGAAAAACTTCTTGTAGTCCGTTTCTGCTATGGTTGAAAGGGTTGAGATTGGGTGTTGTGGAAGAAGAGGGGTTCATGAGTCCATAATTGCTGCTAAAGAAAGATTGATTGCTTCTCGTTGAACCCATTTGGGCTGCTTTTTGAAGAAGAGCAGTAGCTGACATTGGTGCAGCTGGCTTTGACTGCTTATTTTGGTTTTCGGAGTAAAAAGACGATAGTGAATCCACTCTATCCGCTTCCTTACCAACTTCTTCTTTTAACGCCTGAGGCAATCCTGATAAATTCAAATTCCCATAATTGGCTGTGGATGATGAACCGTAGAGATTGGCCGATGATCCCATTTGTACCATCTCAGGCAAACCAGGATTAGAACTCGAAGACGCATAAAGATCAAAACTTGACATGAGACCTGTGCGATTAATGTTTGAATTTGACTGATTTAGAAACAGTGACAATCCGGGTTTTTGTTGATCTGCAGTGAGAGAGTTTCCATGAGCTCCTCCTGTGCCGTTAAATTCTGGTCTAAAACTTGCACCAAATTGCGAAATGTTCGGAATATCTTGTACTCCTCGGCTTGAAAATCCAGGATGCAAATTTGCTGTATCATTACTGAAATTAAGATTTGTTGATGCCGCTGAAGTGATTCTTGCACTTTCTTCAGCTAAAGCATCACAAAAGGCTCTGTGGGTGATAAAACTATCTTTCCTGTAGGAGAGTAGAATTGGAAACTCAATTCAGAACTTTGATCTAACTTAATTATTACTTTACCTAAGAGCTATTAAATGAAGTACTAGCATTAATCTCCAATCCGTAAAGCCATGAAAGCCTGAAGATCAGCATTTACTGCTTCCTCCTACAAGCGATTGCAAAATCGAAAAGGATTCCTGAGAGAAGTACAAGTTGTGTAGTATTAATTGCACATACCTGGAAAATAAAGTTCCGCAATCGCATTTATACTCTCGAGTGCCACAAGTCTTGGAGTGAGCTTTCCAATCTGATTGGACGGCATACTTCTTTGAACACTTCTCACACTTCCACTTCTTCTCTCCATGTTTTCTGCTGAAGTGTTTCTTTACTCCGGTGAGGTCTCCGAGAGCTCTTGATGGGTCATGGTGAACGCAATTTTTCTCCGGACATATGTATACCTTCTTTCGAACCTCTTTGTTGGTTCTTTGCCTTAGCTTCCATGGAAGGTTGTGACCTCTTCTGTGAAGTTGCAAGTTTTGGTCTCTCTGAAACCCTTTGTTACATATTTCACATACGAATCTGTTGGTAGCCATGAGAGTCTTGGGAGAGAGAGCAATAACCTCAGCATCTGGATCTGTTTAGACATGAAAAGAGAAAAACAACAATTGTGTTACTGTTGAATTGGAAGCTAAATAAGGCGAGAAATCTTTTAAGTCTAAGAACTAAAAAGTGGGTGTCAGGGTTTCTTTCAAAGGAGATGAGAAAACAAGCATAGGCGCAAGTGTTACCTGGTGTTCCTGGTAAATTTCTCTTCTTCTTGTCAGCTTGATTAGCACGAGTTTTAGGGTTAGGGTTTGAACCTTCCGGTAATGAAGAAGGTATCGAAAAAGCGTCATCAGACATCATCTTGGTCTAAATCGAACTGGTTATACACGAAAGAAACAAGCTTTCAGAAAGGATAAAAGACCGTACAAAAACTAAAAAAAGAAAATACAAGAATTTCTTCAGACACAAACAGCTGCTTTGGTATATTCAAATACTGACTAATAGCCTCATAGCAAATTCTGCCAAAAGACAATAAAAGCACAACCTCAACCTCAAGCTTCAATCTAAACACAGCCCCACTTGAAAAATATACTCCAGAACTTCGGACTCTTCTTACAGAGATCTGGTTTCTTTCAACTTTGTTTGATTTCGAAGGAAAACACCAAAACCCATGATGTCTAAAGAGAATATCTCATCTTAACCCTTCTCTTTCTCTTCATTATCTACGGTCTCTCTCACCCTCTTCTTTTTTTTATCCTAGTTACATCATCATGGTTGATCAGCCATAGACATGAATGGACCACACCTATATCACTCTCTCTTTCCTACCCACACAAACACAAATACACGCACGCACATATGCAGACAATCAAAGAAAAGTAATTTCTGCGAGCAACAGTGCAGCTTTATAACCGGAATGTGTAGGTTTGTATGTGTCCTTTGTCACCTTTCGAGATCAAACTCTAATTTATATTCAGTCAAAACGTATTAAATTAACATGAAGCAAAGCGAATTGCATGTGTTTGTGAGAAGGGTAATTCTTGATGGGATTGTTTCACTAACGAATGGTGTTGTGCTATACACTAGAGTCCTAGTCCTACTCCAAGCATCTACAAGAACAGGTCCGCTGAAAAGTCACTTGTCTTTATAGCCATTGATCAGGTGTTGAATGATTATAACATAATTAAAATTAGACCCAATTTAGCATGCAGTAGCCTGCAAGAGTCAGAGACTTAGCTGTGAGTCTGTGATAGAGAGTTAATTACTTTTCCCGAGGGTTTTGATAGGACCGTCCGTGATACACTGTCTGGAAGCTGAGTGTGAATGTGGGACCCTTAAGCCTTGACCATTCGGGTCTGGTCTGTGAAATTTAGTATAATTATTATCACAATGAAAAAGATCTTCACGAAATTTAGTATAAAGTATAATAATCAAAATTTTAAAATTTTATATTAATTATAAATATAACATTTCCTTTATTAAAATAGAGATAATGTAATGTATAAGAAAGTATGACGTAGAAAGATTATGAAGAATCTCATTTATTAAAAAATAATTCTTATCGGACGTGTATCACAGATTTTTTGCTTATACATCAGTCAAAGTATGATGTATAAAATAGATCATTTATAAGATATCAAAGATAAACAAAGATTGACAATAATATAAATTTTAGATATATTAACCGAGACATGAAGATTAATATATTTTATCTAAAAGTACTACTGAATGGATTGAATTTTCTAAATTGTCTTTTTATGCATTAAATGGTGAACCTTTTGTCAATGATTTCTTTAGCGATACTTCAATTATAGATGTTACTGAAATCTTCCATGAGATGTTCACATCCTGTACAAGTAATGCTTAGACTGATTAGGTAACATAGCTCCACTACAACAACTCTGTGTGTATGTGTTGTATGGCAAAAGGAAATTATTGGAAACCATCATCACATGTTCCAATGGAAATCTTTTTACCAGGGTTCTGCTGCTTTTGCCATATTTAGTCTCTCAATAATATAACCGTAGTACACTCACTATTTAACTCATGTGCTTTCATATAATATCATTTCTTAGTTGATTTTCATATTATTAGGAACATTCAAAAAATTTACTATTGCTGATCGATTATTACTAAAAGACACTGAGAAAGCTCATCAATTGCTTACTTATGAGCTAACAAAACCTTTTTTTTCTTTCACCACATTGGATTGATTAAGACCTGATAAAGCATGCATCACGGTTTCCACTAATGTCTACCAACTTCATGGGGGGGTGGGGGTTCAGCTAGAGGTTAAAAAGAAGGTCACATCTTTGATTTTTCAATGTCATCTTTCACAGGATCATGGTTATTGTTCAAACAGTTCGCAGTTTATTAATTTCTTTCTTGAAATTCGAACTTCTTGATGTATTGATAATATGAAATTTCTGAATGCTTGTAAGGTAGGTACGTGAGAATCTGAATTGTAAGATCATTATCCAGGCTCGGCTGTCCCTTTCATTCCCACGTGAATACCAAAATAGAATTTGAAAAAAGCTAAAATTCAGATTTACATGTGTGCAGTACAGGTTTTTGATAGTGAATCCTATGCCAATTTCTTATAAAATTTCTAATAATATTAGTTTCTCACCATAAATTTCTTATACTTTCAAGATTGTCTATTATATTGTTTCATAATTTTATAAGGGTTTAATGACTTTCTTGGTACTATCGATTTGTAGGCAATACATAAGCAAGTGAATTTAAAAATAAGGATATTTCCAGTTTTTGACCAATATTAATTCTTAAAATATTTGGTAACTAAGCCGTGTTTGAATCCAATTCTGTTTTTAAGTCTTCGTTTTTTTGTTTTTAGATTCTGTTTTTCTTTTAAATAAAAACAAAAGCTTGTTAAGTTGTTAATTTCAATATTGATATATTTTTATTAATAATAATAATTGCATATTAGATTAAACCTAAAGATAAATTATTTTTAATTAAATATAGTTTAGCCTCTTATATAAATTATTAAAAATTAGAACAGAACACAAAATTCACTTTTTAATTTTCATAAATTTTGAAAACTAGAATAAACCAAATTCAAAACAAAAATAAAAAATTAAACGAAACAAGTTGTTTTACTAAATTTGAAAACAATAACAGAAAATCAAAAAAATAAACGAAAACAAATAAGCCCTAAGGTTTTAAAATGTTTCCTTCCAGATGACACATTAATTTAATAATTATAAACGGTATAGGTATAATTACTAATGATTATAATATTAAAATTATAATTATAGTTATGAACCCGACAATTTAAAACTCTATTAGTACATAAATGTGCTCTAACTTGACCTTGAAAAAAAGAGTTATTTGATAAGACTTACTTATACATCATTCAATAATTGAAATTTTTATTGGAAAATTTTCCAGGAAAAGAAAAAGGAATTAGGTGAAAAGTTGCGAATATCGTGCTGGATTTGATATCGGATTAGATTTTGATACGGTACTGTATCGATACCGGTCAATACCAGATACCGTTTCAGGTAATTTTTTAAATTTATTAAATAGTCCCTGAAATTTTTTTAAATTTGCAAAATAGTCAATTGGTTTATTATACAGTTGTACTGTATAATTTATAAGTTTATATCAACCATGTTTTCAAAAATCATAATAATAAAGAATAATCACAATTAATATGAAATAACAATAATTTTTAAATATTTCATATATAAATAATAACTACAATTAATATAAAAAAAGACAATCATCATAATACAAATATAAAATTAAAAATAATATAAAGTATTTAAAATATTACAATAATATAATTTCATCATTTTAATAAATAATAATTACATCAAAACATCTAATAAAAGACCAATAAATGGCCTTAACTATCACAATTTATACAAAGAATTCATGACGAGGAAACAATCAAGTAGAAGTTAAACCTAAAACAAAAACATTTACAATTACATTACATATATAGAATTTAACATAAACATCAAATATAAATAAAATTAAAAAAAGATAAAAAACCCTAGAACAAAATTCAATCATCAACGGGAGGATACCTGCTATAACTGCACTGACCTCAGTTATCATTTGGTACAAAATCCTCATCATTGAGAGCAGCTTCATCATCATTATCATTCAAATTTAATGCACTAAATGACATGTCAATGCTTTCTCATCCAAGATTATCTTCCAAGTCATGGACATATATCATATTCGGTTCTTCAGAAACCCAATCCGTCAAAAGATCAATATTATCAATGAAAATTGGATTAGTTGAATTACTTATACTATTAAAACTCCTAGTAAACAATAAAATTTAATTATTAGAAAATTATAAGAAATTATATCGAAATTAATAATGATAATAATGGTAATAACATACCTTTCCCGAAGCTTTAAATTGTAACGAATAAAAACTAAGTCATTCAATCTCTTATGCTCCAATCTATTCCTTTTTTTCTTTAGTGGATAACTTCAAATATGCTCCAGTTTCATTCACAGCCCGTTGCACTCACACATTAACTTAAAATCCAAATTGCAAACCTTTTTAATTATAGAACACCATTTCTGAATTGATTCCACCAAGAAACTCTAAGTTATAAGATAACAAAAATAACGTTATAAACAAAATAAAGTGATAATTAATTTTCAATAAATAAGAAAAAGAAAATAACTAGTACCTAGAGAAAGTTTTCCTCTTTTTCGAATAGCAATCGACATTCCAAAATCTCCATCAGACAACTTATAAAGCTCCATTTGTGAACTTAAGAGATCTTGCATCGCGTCAATGCTAACAATTGTTGTAATAGTTAAAAGCATTCCTCTATTAACTTCAGCTTGCTTAATAAGATCCAGTCTAAAATAGATATTAGGATTCAAAAATACCCTAGCGGTAAACAACGGAGAAGAAAGTTGTCTTTCCCTTCTCTCATTAATGATTGAAAGATATAATCTGTACAAAGAATACCTATGTTTCATATTGGCCTTGATTGCTTCCGTCGCTCTCTCCACAACATCAAAAAAATAACCCATTGTTGACTTTTCTTCACTATCAAACAAGCGAAGCACCCTCACCAAATGCTCACAAACTCGAATAACAAATTGACATTGAGACCAAAATTCTCTATTTTCTAGTATAATTTCACAAATCTCCACTTCAGCATTAGACCTAGCATGCTGAGATGCTATCAACTTATCACTTGTAAACATTTGTCTTACCTCTTTTTTCAACGTAACAAAATAATGAAGTGATAAGAAATTTGTTGCAAATCTTGTCACCAGGACTACATAAATTTCTACCATTGGTAAATTCCTTTCTCATCAAATTTGATACTCATACAC
>JAOTAY010000005.1:41664623-41675444 GCA_025629805.1 Erythroxylum baracoense
TGTTCTTAGATTTTCATGAACTTTTAACTTGATCTTAGTTCTTCTAGTTAGATAAACTAAGAGTAGA
This sequence comes from Erythroxylum baracoense, assembly GCA_025629805.1. Taxonomy (NCBI): domain Eukaryota; kingdom Viridiplantae; phylum Streptophyta; class Magnoliopsida; order Malpighiales; family Erythroxylaceae; genus Erythroxylum; species Erythroxylum baracoense. The sequence continues at coordinate 41,664,691 of JAOTAY010000005.1, forward strand.
TTAAGTCTAAGTTCATTTTAGATAATAGAGCTTTATGGAAGTTCTAGTTGTGTATGTTGATTGAATGAAAATATGTTTGTTTGAAGGGAACCAAGAACTTCAAAACCATGAACAAGAGAAAAGACAAGTTTGAGCTTAGATTTATAAGTAAAAAGATGGGTAACATGTTTATAGTTTTTGTGATGATGGACTATATTAATTGATTTTGTGTGTATAAATGTTTGTCTTGAATCATTATGAATGTGGGAAAAATGTTCTGTGATTTTAATATCACGTTTGCTTTGCAAGAATTCTGCTGCTTTGATGTTACTAAAAAACAGAAAATTTAAGAAGCATGAAATATGATTATAAAATGAAATATGTAAACATCAGAAATTTGCTTGTGTGGGCAAGAGAGATACCATTTCATTTGTCATATGCACGTTGATCTAAAGCCTTCTCCCGGCTACCCACTTGTGATATATGAGCTCCAAAAAATAGACTCATTTTATTTATGGTGTAAACTTCGATTTTTTCATTCTGTTTTATGGGACTCTCTCGAGCCATATTGTTTATGCATTGCATCTTGATTTATTGAGTATGGAGCACAATTGAGTGTTATGTTTTGATGATTAAATGAATATATGATCTGACTTGTGTGATAATATGTCCTTGACTATGTGAATTCTCAGAGTTAGAAATATGGATAATGTAATTTGCTAAGACTAGAATGCATATATATATATATATATATATATGTATGTATGTATGTATGTATAAATATGCTTTGTTATGTGTGTGTGTGTGGCTCATCACCGATGACTATAAACTTATTAGCCACTGAGCTTCCCAGCTCCATCATTTTCCACTCCTCAAGTGCAGAAATAGCAAATCGGCATTGAACCTTGCAAAACTTCGACAAATCTCCAAGAATTTATATTTCATTTGTAACCAAGTTAGTTTAGATCATTCTTGGTAGCTTTAGAAGCATATCAAGCATGAGCATGTTGTATTTTTGGATTATGCTACTAGTTTGACTCTTATTATGTAATTGAAGTTATGTATAAAAGTTATGTTGATTGAAAAATGGCAGTAAGAGGTGAAGAATTTCTCTTCTGTATATGTGTAGAAATTTATTCTCTGTTAAGTGTCAATTGCATTGGGAACAAATTGATAGTTGTTAAGGACTTTTGAATAGATTTTTCTGAAGTAAATTATTTTAATGGGAGTCTTACATATATGGATTGTGTTTATTGGATTCAGATCTTTTGTTTTGTGAGGTAAATATTGACAGATGAGAGAAAATAAGAGAATAAGGGGATAAAAGTGTATTCTGAAACTTCAATAAATAAACTGTTTTGATTTAGGCAAAATTAGATAAAATTGTCTTCATGAAAGTTGTAGCTCTTTCTCTTACCTTCTAACGACATAAAGTTTATAATTTTTGGATTTTAGGATTGAAAGTTATGATAAATTGAAGTAGGAGTGTGCAGTTGGAATGTCGTGAACCCCATTATTCACTAAAAGTTGCGATCATGCATAAGCACAATCGCGACACCCCCCTCTCACGACCGTAACTTTTTCACTTCTTCTTTTTTATTTTATTTGTTATTGGTTTGTTTAGTTGTTCGACTCCCAATCCGATTTATTTTCATGTTTATTTTATTTTATGCTATTTTATTTTAATTGTTTATGTATTTGTTTTTACTCCCACTATGAGTTCGTTTTATCTTTGTCGTAGTTTTATTTATTTATTTTATTTTAAAAAGTCCCCCAATTTTAGCACCTTGTCGCCACGAAATAAAGACCAAGACCTGAGGCCAACAGTAATGAAAACACTATAAAAACTAATCAGTACATCAATTTGTTTAAGAGTAGGAATTTATGTGGTATTTAGAACCCTAAATGGCATGTAATTTAAGTCTTACATAGCAAAAGAATGGAGCTCCATTCAAGTTTTAGCTTTAATATATTTTTGTATGTGTGTGTGTTCACAAGTCTATTTATATATACAAATTAGAATAATAAACAACTTGAAAATAGGAATATTATGTCCACATAAACATTGTATATATGAGCAAATATTGTCAGAGACAGTAATTATAATATATGTAAGTATTTAGTGAGCTAAAAAATACATAAAAAATAAAATTTACCTTTAAATTATCACTCACAAATCATAATCATGAAAATCTTTTGCTGCCAATTCTTGAGTTAGAGCATCTTAAATTTATATACTAATGGAAAAAAATTAGAGGATAAAAGATAAGTCAATTGTTTGAACAAACTTATAAATACATCAAAAAAGTTAATGTTAGATAATCTAAAACGAAATGTAACCTTTTCAATAAAAACAAACAAAACGCCACCTTTTTGAACTTTTAAATAATCTAAATGGACAAAAAAATAAATTTTAAGAGTCATGCCTATGCCACTTTTACTTCAACATTTAACACACTATTAATTGGTGTCTTCATGAGCAAAAAAAGGAAGATGGCCTTAAAAATCATGTCTAGGAATGAGTGTGCACGGAAGGGCCTTGGGCAAGTGTCCTCCCTAAGGTCAGGATTGATTATATTATAAGGTCTCATTTAGTAACCAATAATGAAGGAATCAGAATAAAAAATAAGAATGAGAATGGAAAGTAAGAATAGGAATAAGAATGAAATTACTAATTATGCTTGTTTTGTATAGTATTAAACAAAGTTAATAGTTATGTTAATATTTGGTATTAAATATTTAAAATGATAATAAGAAATTGTTTTACTCATATTTAGTTATTATGTAATTTATTTTGTACATAATTAATTAAAATATTTTATATTTTATAAATAATTAATAAAAAATTCAATGATTTATAAAATTATTAATTTTAAATAATTGAATGATTTTTATGTAAGAATAAAATTACCAATGAAACAAAATAAAATAATTATTAAAAAATTAATATAAAAGATCATAATATGTAATTTTAATGATAATATTCTGATAAGAATCAACGTCTTAATAATAACTTGATAATATTCTAATATCTTTTATCTCTTATTACTAATTTTTGATTCCAACTTATATCCACAACCCCCCACTTAGGAATAAAGGTCCATGATTGTTTAGGACTCATTCCAATTTTGTCATTCCTTATTTTATCTATTACCAGTAACCAAACAACTAAAAATTAAGGAATAAATGTTGCATGCCCATTCCCAACTCTTTACTATTGGTTACCAAACAAGACCTAATAGTTTATTCTGTTGTTAAAATAGTTTTGGGATTTTTTTTACTTGTTGTATATAATGACTAAGTTGTAGCAATTATTTCCTTCGTACTATGTTGCCTATTATGTGGTTGATAAATATCCTGTGAGGTTATCACTCTACCTCTCTTTAACTAACATTTACATAGAGATGTTTTATTTTTATATGTTTAAGGTTATAAAATTAGCATCTAATATCATAGTAAGGAAGCCCAAACATGACAAACAACTTTAATAGTCTGAATTCAACTTAAATCTCTATTCCATTCTTAAAAGGAGTAATTTTGAAGTATGAAGCATTAAGATAGACCTTTTTCATCCCTCAAGACCTCTGGAAATTAAATGAAAATGGTTACAAGGAAATATGGATTTCAGCTGAAATTCTCAAGTATGATAGGAAGAAAGTTGCTTAGACTCTTTTTTATTCAACTAAAAGAACATAAAGGCATAAGTTGGGTTTGTGTCCTATTTCAATAGGTGCACTTTGCATATTTTTTCTTAGGTAGTGTAAAAGATTGTACAAGAGCTATTATCATTGAAGTAGGGATGTTTAATCAGAAATAGAGATAATAAAGCTTCTAATGATTTTTATTTTGCCTTATACAATATCTTTTTGTCATTTTATTGATATAATGAAATTTTTTGCTTAATATAAAATTAAGTAATAAAATAAAGAAGATAAAGGCAAACTTTTGGTTTGTATCTTGCTTCAATAGGTGCGCTTTTCATATTTTTTCTTAGGTAGTGTAAAAGATTGTTGATAGATGTATATTTGACTATATTTGTACACCCATATTTGATATATTTTGCTTGATATTTTATAGTTTTGTTGTCTATTTGATACTAAATTAGCTCTAAGTGCATTTATAGGTAATAATTGCCTTCATAGACCAAAAGGAGAGAATTTGGGTAAAATCGTGGCATAAAATGATGATTTGAAACAATTAGGAGATACACAATCATCTGGCAATGTAAGTGTCTATGAACATATAAGATCACAATTTTAAGTATTTTTGGAGCTACACGGTCATGTAAGTGATTGTGTATGTCTAAAAAATCTTAAATTTTGCTATAAAAAGGCGTAAGTAGAGGCAAAATAAAGAGAGCCAACTTTTATAGCAGACTTGAGGCATGAAACATCCAAAAAGGTGACAATCTTGATCCAAAGATAAGGAAAACGTGAAGTTAAACATCAAAGGAGGTCTGATAGAAGGCTACATCCAATCTAAACTTGCAAGAAGATTCAATACAATAAAAAAAGGAGAGTTAGAATTATGAACTCTTTGTTCTCTATTAGTTTTTCTACATGTTTAAGTTTGGTTTTGTTTTTTATTATGAGTGATTAAACTTTTTTTAGTGTCTAGGTGTGATGAATCTTAGTTTGTGATAATAATATGCATTAATCATTTATTCAATGCAATTATTTGAACTAATTTATACATGTTCTAATAGATCCCGAATGTTAGTGCATGATTTGATTTCATATCACCGAGATTGAGAAATCTTTTGTATGAATAGATTTATCATAACTGAAAGCAGTTGATTACAAACTTAGAGATAGGTTGACTTAAATCCTTTAGATTAGGGTCAAATCTAATAACGAAATTCATAAATCGATAAAATAGTCCAAGGAACTTTAACTATAAAGATTACAGTTAATCAACCTATGGATTAGTTGTTAGAAGTCTCGAGAGAGTTACCAACATAAGATAGAAATTTTTACGATCCAATAATTGTCAAAATAATTGCATGATAAAAGGTTAACTATTTAATGATTTTTAGGGGGATTCATCACCTAGACACTAATCTTTGATATTGAGTTTTCTAAGTAATTTCCTTTATCTTATGCATTCATTATTGTTCCCAAATTTAGTTTATTTGTTTAAAATTTATTTTTAATTAATAACCAAACATCAAATTTGTAGGCTAGATAATAGGAAAAAGGTAACTGCTTGTAATTATTGTCTTCGTGGGATCAACCCGTACTTGCTTTGCTAGCTACAACTATGATATGCACTTATGGTAAATTAAATATCGACCAAACTAAAAGGAATCAATCAGTTGTACAAGAGTTATTATGTTTGATTTGAAATAAAGATAATGAAACTTTTACAATTTTTTTACCTCATCTAATATCTTCTTATCACTTTTTTTCGTTGCCACTTATATATAATTATTTTTACTGATAGAAATTTTGAAAATATGAATAATTCCAAAGATTGTATGGAAATAAATGAAAAGGATGAGGTATCAAATAATGTCATAAAGTAGTGAAGGCTTTATAAGATTATCCATTTTATAGGGAAATTTGGATAAAATTTGTTGGACATAATATGGTTTGACATATTATCAATATATTCCCTGACTTTTAAAAACTATCAATAATTCCATTATAGTTTTAGTTTTATAATTTGTCCCTCTGTCGTCAATTTTTGTTACAAACCTTAATTGTGTACTTCAAAATGATGTTGTGTAGTGCCATATAATGAATACGATGTCATTATAAAGTCTGCAATTAGAATTTTTAATAAAATTTGAAGATAGGGGAGACAAGAGTTTTAAAATTAAAATTATAAAAATGTTATTGATAGTTTTTAAAAATCATTGTACACTAATAATATTCTAAAACACAGGGGGATCCAACAAATTTAACCCGAAATTTTTTTATAAAGATGCCTAATGCAAGGAAGGTGGATTATACTGTCTCTTTTTTTATATTTTCATGTTATTGTCTATTGAAGTCTTATTAGCTCAAGTACCTTTATATTAAGAACTACTTAATGATTTGAACATTTTCAGTGTTTTGTATGAATGTATGATGTGAAACTTTTGACTGAATAGTTAAGATGAACTTAAATTTATGTTAAATTTTATAATGTTTTGTAATCATTTTAGCATTTATATTTAAATGCCTTTAATTATTTAATGATGGTATTACAGATACATGGCCTTTTTATCGGATTTTAAATCAAATTCAAATGATGAACTAATGAAGGTAGTTATAATTTTCTTAGTTAAGGAAGAGAATAAATATTATACAAGCAACCGTATAAAGCTTCTGATCTATCAAGTCATGATTGAATATTGGAACTTTTGAATGAGAATCCTATAAGGATTTATGAGAACATAAGAATAAGCAAGATAATATTCTTGAGCTTATGTAATAAATTGAAGAATTTAGTGATATGATTATGGAGGAAGAAGTTATCTCTTGATGACTATAGGGACTAGTGAGATAATTAGGATCAATGCAAAGTACTTTCAACATTCGACTTGAAAATTTGTCTCTTAGTAACTATAGGGCATAGTGAGATAACTAGAGTCCATGCGAAGCACTTTCAACATTCTTCTTGGAAAGTTTCAAATTATTTTTGTAAAGTCCTATATGCAGTTAATCCTTTCTTCAAAAGATTCATTATTCCACCATCCTTTATAAATACACCTCCTTAAATTCAACATAATTCAAAATACTTTTCATATTTTTATGTATGTTCATATATTTAGTTACTATTTTCATTATGTTCTTATATTTAATAATATATTTTAATCATATTTTTTATTTTTTTTAGAATTACATACAAGTACTAGATGGTACTCATGTTGATACATATATTCTGATCGATGAACAAATACCTTACAGGGATAAAAGAACTGATCCAACTAAAAGTATTATATGTTGAGACTTATTTGACAGCCATTTCACTTATGTAATAACTAGGTGGGAAGGTTGTCATCATCAACACCCAAGTGACATCCCGTGTCAACGCAAGATTCGGGAAGGTCTGATAGTACGCAGCCTTTCCCCTACCTAGTGGAGAGGCTATTTTTGGTAAACTCACATGCAAATATAATATGAAGATTTTAAAAAAAATGAATTTGAAGAGGTCCAGTAGTTCACAACCTTAGCCCTAGCTAGTAGAGATGTTGTTTCTAAATGACCCACAGATAGAGAGAAAACTTAAATAAATAACTAAATAAAATAAACAAATACTACTATTAATATTAAACTAAATAAATACATAAATAAATAATATTAATCCTAGTAATATTAATATTAATAAATAAAATAGATAAATAAAAATAAAATAAAATAAAATAAAATAAAATAAAATAAAATAAAACACTAACAACTTATCAATAAGATGCCTAGCTTGCCAACAAGATGCAGACGGTAGGGGATTCACATACACATTTAACCTTACAAACAATCATAATAAAGATGCATTTAAGAGTTAAAAGTGGTAGTTAGAACGTATGTACTAAGAAAAAATGAAATAACTAGACGGTGATACTGTTACCAGAGCCTTTACAAACATATAACTTGATACTGGCAATAGGACTAGAATCAAAAATGAGCTCGCTCCTAGATTTTGGAAAACTTCACTTCACCACCTGCAAGAAAATATGTGAAGAAAAACAACAAGGTAATGACAAGTGAAAAAGGAACTTAGTACCCTGTCCTCACAAAGGGCTAATTCCATGCTGCTGATAACCATCAACCGTATAATGACACCGAAGTATAATGACACTGAGATTCTAGGATCCAAACGGAAGTGGTAGCCATACCCATAATAGGAGAATGAAAGTAGTGCGATACATGATGGATTCACAGTTGGAAGTTGAAAAAAATAAAAAATAAATCGATCATGTTTAACTTCAACTTGTCCCACCACCCGAATATGGCAACAATATCCCCTCCACCTTCACCCTTTTGTTCACCAACAAAAATAGTTACACATACGTAGAGATAATACCAATGTTTTTGACTCTTTTCACTTGCAACTAAAGACACAACTTCTTTATTAATCTAAACAAAAAAGAAATTCCAAAGAGGGAAAAAGAAACAAAAGCATAACCCAAAAAACAAAGGTGAGCATAAACACAGTTGCAGCAGCAGGAAAACCTAAAAATCAAAATCAAATTCACTTTAACACAATAAGTAGACAAGACGTAAGATGGAAGAAGATGGAAGAAAAAACATGGACAATCAGAAAGCCTAAGAGAAGATGCAATATGGAAGAAAGTGGAGCAATTTTCAGTTACATGAAAACCCCAATCAGAAGCTCCCAAATCAAAGATGACAATAGAGGTTGAATATCTAAATCAAAAAATTAACCAAAAAACTCAAGAACTGGAGTTAAGACCAAGAAATTGAGATAAGAATAATTGAAATCAAAGGGCTTATGAAATCACTGATGCACTAATGAAATAATAAAGAAAGAAAGATCCAAACTTTGAGAAAGATATAAACTATGGCTAACATTTCTTTGAGAAACTACACATAAATTAAAGACTGAAACTTTAAAGGATATAATCCCATTTTCATTACCATCATAAAGAAAAAAGGATAATGCAGTAAGTGGATCAGCTAGCTTCTTTGATCTTTATCGAGTATGTGAGATAAAAAAGTAGGTGGACAACAAAGGGGAAACCTTACTCATAGAAAAAGCAGAGTATTGAGAAATAAAAATGAATAGTACCCACAGATCGAGCATTTCTTCTTCCTCGCCGAAGCTGAGATGCGATCTCCCTACCTGTCTTAGTGGAAAGTTGATCTTTGACAGTGAAATATGGATTAAAAATAAATACAAAAACTCCAGATCTAGAACAAAAATACCCCTCGTCGTTAATATACACAGTTGAAGAGTAGATTTACTACCTTGTAAAACGAAAAAGCTCAAAACTTTACATTTGCAAGCATTGCATTTAAATTAGTAAAGATTGGGATATAATAGAGAGAGTGATTACCGATGAAGACTAGGCATTTGTTGGACTTTGTTAAGCATTTCATGCAACGATGAAGTTTCCCTCGTCATTCCCATAATTTTTCAGTTTTTTAAGAAATAAAGCTATTGGTCAATTTCTAAAACCCTCTTAACTTTTGCAAGATCCTAAGATCTTCCAAAACAAGCCACTGATGATTTATCTACCTCACGATCATCTGCTAGCGGTGTGTCTGAACTTGGGTATGTAAGACAAAAACTAACTTACATAAGGTCCATAAAGCTCAACATTTGTGTCCAACATTATATCTCTAATTTTCTGGCCACCATAAGACTTTCAAAAATACAGATCAGGAGTGCAAATTACATGACACTGGGTGCAAATAGTCGTTAGAGTAGGGCTCCAAAGGCAACTGCTTTTTACAATTTTGTACAAACTTTATTTTGATTAATAAAGTGAAAGGTAATTTTCATTAATTTGATATTTATATTTATAAATTGATACCGATCTTAGATCGAGTTAATGAAGTCTATGATACAAAACAAAATATGAAGGAAATCATGATGAGATTATTATGATGTGCAATCATATTATTATCTAAATTATCCCTACTCATAGGATTAATGAGACAAGACATTGTTAATCTGAATAGACTAGCACATGTTATACTCATTGATTTGATCAAGCATTGGATCTCATAAACTATAAGCATGAGATATTTAGAGTTAACATATGGATGCTTACTAAAAGTAGAAGTACATCGGATGACCCGCTATGAGATTACCATATGGATAATCTATCAAATGTCAGTGATTAATCTCATCATAGCAATTGTGCAAATATCCTTAGACTTGAGGTACTCAAAGATATCTTGGATACTGATCCTATGCTTTGATTCCATTCCTTGTTGTCTCAAGACAAAGTCACTCATAGGGTGGTGATTGGGTACAATTATTGGTATTCGAAAGTAATTAAGTAGCTAATAAAGGATTCACCATTCTTGATAGAAGGAGATGATACTCACAACCTCTTGTCGGGGTCATTACTTAGGAATCTCTGGTCAGAGTAGATGTGTCATGAAGAGAGTCTTCAATGACATAAAGAGTAATGAGATTCCCAGGATGAGAACTAATATCATTTGGACTAAATGTGATGTAGTCAGTTTAGTGGGAGTTGACACGTGGCTTATACTCCGAACCAAGTGAGGTATAGAATGGTGAAAGGACAAATTGCATGATAACTGCCTAAGTTAGATAATTGACTATCAAAGAGTTTGTATATCAATCCACTTACGTTCTAGTAAGTTAGCGTCAAGAAACCATTCATGAATTGATCGGATTAAAAGATAATTCAAGTGGCCAAAAATTGGGAACCTAAAGGGTCACACACTTAGGATATTGAGGGACTATTTCGGGATAATATCACGATATGATTGTGGTAAGAAATGTTGAAAAGGATTGGAAGAAGCAAATGTTGTATGGATGTCCAAGGTGGTGTCACGATCGTGACTAGTTAAGTTACAATCATGACCCATTAATTCTAGCAACATATATAAGTGATTTCTCATCACTTAAATATAGAGATAAATAGCTAGGGAGTCCAAAAATTTTCTGGACATTTATAAGGAGTTAGAGGGAGAATTTCTTTGCATGTCAAGCAAGGGTTGCTTGATGTTTATTGCTTGTGATATAATTCTCTTCTATCCGTTCTATTGAGCATCCTACTTGTTGGACCCCGATTTCTTCTTCAATATGTTTGGGATTAATTTTATTATTTTGTTGTGATTAGGCTTTAATTT
>JAOTAY010000005.1:41698112-41708656 GCA_025629805.1 Erythroxylum baracoense
TATAGTCTCCATGCATATACATATATTGTTATACTTATACAGTGATATACTTGCATTGGTCTGGTCTGTTTGTTTTTGTTTGTTTTTGTGTTTGTTTTTGTTGTTTGTGTTTGTTTGTTTGTTTGTTTATTTGTTTGTTGTTATTTGTTATTGCTCTTACCTTAGTCGGGAGTCTATCAGGAAACAGTCTCTGTATCTCTATTAGAGATGCGGGCATACTGCGTACATCTTACTCTCCCCATATCTTGCTTAGGCGAGAATTTGAGTACGTTTTGTTTGGTTTGGTTTGGTTATTTCTCTTTCCTTACTCTTTTTACATTATCGCTTAAGTGTGTTGTTGAAATTTATCATTTTATATTATATTTTCACTTTTTATAAATTATCCTCAATAACACATTAAGTAAATAGTTTGCTTAAATTTATCAACACCCAATTTATCCCTCACAAGCATTGTTAGAGACTAACAAAATCGATTTTTTAAAATTTTAATAATTATATAAAAACAAAATAAAAATTCATCTAAATACTTCTTCACTGAATTTGAAAATAAAAACAAGCAATAAATATTTATTAATTATGCAAAAATTATTTATTTAATATGTGAGGATTCAGCTGAAAATTAATTTCATGGAAATAATTATAAAATTAACTTGGTAAAATCGAGATTTGGTATCTAATGAACGAAAATAAGGAATATGCCTCGTAAGAATTAACAGACTACCTGCAAAAGCCAAGGGACAGTCGCAACTCACACGGGGCTAGTCTCCGTCCAATTCCGTGTCAAACAAAACAAAGCAAAGCATATAACCAACCGAATCAATTATCAATTGTTTTATCAATGGGCAGACTAGCATTTCTGCAAACCAAGCACACAAAACCCACCTCCAAGCAATCCCTCTTCCTCTCTAACTATCTCTCTCTCTCTTGAAAACGCTGCGTTTTCTCCCCCAACAGACGCCAATTTGTTACCGGAGGTACGTTTCCGATCGGTCATCTATTGCTTCGGTAATATTTTTTACTGCAACGCAGGGTTACGTCTGTGTTTTGTGTATTATTCATGCGATTCTCTTGTTGATTTTGATCATCATCCGTCGTTGATCGTTTTTTGATTGATTTATTTCATGCTTTTAGTCTTGATCGTTCGTTTTGATTGTTCCTGCATTATAGTTTGTTTTACCGTTTGTTTCGCCGTTTTGACTTCTGTTTTCTCACGAATGGTACATTACTCGTTATATGTCATGGTATAACTTTTTTCTTTATTTTTGAACATTTTGTTTTATTTTTTGTGTTAGTGTTGTTCTTTTCTTCCTGGTCAAGTCCCTTATTTTGCGTATAAGTAATTTTTGTTTCTTTTTTCTTGTAAGAAGTCTCCATCAATCGCATTTTATTTGTGATGTTGGCTTCAAACATGTTTATGGGAGAATTTAAGAACACTCTAAGTGTTATTTTGCGTTTTCACTTTGTTCTAAGCTATCTTTCTGTTGGATGTGCGGGGTTGTTTTGGTATTGTCCTTAGATCATAGGATTATTTTAGATTGCTTTAGCTTCAACTAGGTTTAGTGAGGTTCTAATGCTTATGTAAGTTATTCAATGCCTGATTCATTCAGGTTGATATAGTTCACCAGCAGGGGCAAGAAGGTTGTGCATGACATCGCTTTACAATGTTTGATTCAGTTCATCAGCTGGTATAATCAAGACCATGCTAGTTGTTGTCCTTGGCCAGATCGGGAGCAATTGGATTTTCTGCTGGAGGCTGAGTTCTTGTCAGATTTGCTCTCTTCCACTGGCAATTTCTTTTGTATCTTGATTAAAGAGTGCTTATGACAGTTGCATAGTGAGAGTCAAATTTTCTTTATAAGCATCTTCTCCAAGCATCTTCTCCTGACATCTTACAAATCGGTCTTCCTTGAGGTTGTATCTGAAGCTTCTGTTCTCTCCAGGAACCCTTATACTTATCTAGGGTAAGCGTATGCCCGTTCTATGCCTAATCTAATGTAAATGCTTAAACATTTTTCTTCCAAATGTGAGTTGGATTCCTGGTAACATGGAACTTGCAGTTGCTAAAAAGATTTAATGCACTAAATGCCCAGTTGTTACATCTGTTACTTAACAGTTTTGTCGAGATAACTTGATATCAGGAACTTGTATGTTGATGTACAATATCAAGATTTTGTCAAGTTTATATCTCTTTTTGAGTCCAATATTATGAAAATGGATACCTTTAGGGGAATTGTTTCCTTTACTCTTTCACATTGATGGTCACATATATATTGTTGTTTGTGTTCTTTATCATTTTACTTGTCTTCAGAAGTGAAGCTGTTCAATTACATGGACTGTGGGCCAGGAAGCTATAGTTCCTGACTACTATTTAATTTTGAGAATATATTGTCTAGTCCATTATAATCTTTTGGGATTTCATGGCGCAGTATGGTTTAGAAGGATATAGCTTCCTTATTGTGATGGCAGGAGACGTAAATATGGTATATCCATGGTTGATGTTTAGCTGCTGAATTTGTCACCTTGCATATGAAGTTGATCGAGTTTCCAAATCTCATTCATTGAATCACTTGGTCTTCATAGGTGACCTTGCATATCAGGTTCCTGCATTCCTTTATGATGAATGCTGATATAGAACAATTGCTTCCTAAGCTCTATGATGACAGTATCTTTGCCTTGTTTGGAAGAAAAAATGTAAAATTGAAAGGGAAATTTTCCAGTCATGGTCCAAAGTAGTTTAACCTTGATTAATGAGAGAAATGAAAGATCTTCATGTATACTGCCTGCTTGGTACTAGTAATATTTCCTAAATTCTAGAAGGAAGAAAAAGCATAAGAAAGGAAGAATAGAAAGTGAGAGAAGAATCAAACAAAACATGAGAGAAAGAAGAATCATGCAAAAAGCACAATACTTCTCCAGAAAATAAGAATTAGAATTCTTTATCCCTCTCCAACACTATCTTTATACTCCTCATTTATGTTGTATTGAGAAAAAGTATACTAAGAATATTACTCCCATGGATGTGATTTCATGTTTCATATTTTTTGATACTTCTATCCCTGTCTTCCGTTTTAAGTGAGTGCTTTATCTTATGAGGATTCCCAGCCCATAATACACCGTATAAAGAATTCCACTCTCCCTTTTGCTTGATTTTTCTTCTCTGGTGTGGTAACAAAAGTATTTTATTTATTCTTAGGTACATAAATATCCGTAAAGGATTACAATGATCTTCTTTTAGCGGTTTGAATTAGCTTTTATGATCCACACCCTGGTAATCTTCTTCAATTTGATGATCCAGCTTCTTATTCTCATTCTTAAACTGAAACCGTGAAGAGTTGTACACACGAGTTTTTAATATCATATAATGCTTCACTCTTTGTCTTCTTTGTTTATCTGCTCCAGAGTGTGAAGGATGGCCTCCACCTCCACTGTATGGTGGAGGAGCTACTTATAGACGACGAAATTTGAATCACTGAACTAAGATCAGTTGAGGTGATGGTGAGAAAGGAGACATTATTATGAATTTTGTCATACTGTATCTGAGAAAAGAGCTAGTGGTATAGAAGCGTACTCAGATAAGTAGTCGAAGGAAAAGTCTGCAGCATAAATAGAACATTTGTAGTTCTAATGTAGGAAAATATGATTGTCATAAGTTTTGATTGGTAAATAGTTGAAATCTTGTTATAAAACTATTCTTTTCATGGATATGCTAAAGCATCTTCTTTCATAGTAGCATCGTATGAGTATGAGGCTTAATGTTTGTCGCACATTGAATGTCTAAAAGTTTGCAATTGTTGAAATGAAGTTTAAGTTAGAGAAAGTATGGTTACAAAACCTGTTGCAACCCCTTCCTCATCCATTGAACCTAAAGATGTCCTTTCTTTTTCTATTTGTCCATTTTTTTGTTTGAAGTTTGTGATCACAAACTTGACACTTAAGACAAAAATTCCCTGACCGTGAAAGTAATTCTATACAAAATTAATTAAATCTGATCAAGAATTGTTGACAGGCATATGAATCATAGAGGCAAGGAGATAATAAGATTGTTTCTATGTTTCTTGCATTTTTTTCTGCTTCGTGCTAGACTTTCTGTTGAGTTAATAATCCTCCTTAACCCGTTAAATAACCATGTCAACACATTGAAGTATGTTTATGCATACTTGTGTAATTTTATTGTTTCTTGCCTGCAGGTTGTGGTTTTAATTCCAGAACACAACCTATATTGGCCGAAAAGTGATATGGTTATGGAACATAGACGATTCTTAAACCCACCCCAAAATTTTGAAAATGAACAAGATCAGCACTGGAATCATGCACATATGGAACAACTTTACACCAATATGGGTACAGCAACTTTAACATGATTTGTTATGCACTTATTATTCATCAATCTATGACCTGTTTACTTGCAAGGTCGGGTTCACTATAATTTAGTAAGAAGGGTGTAAGGATAGGCAGTTATGCTTTTCAAATCTTGATTTATCATTATTTTGGTCTTGGACAACTTGAAAATAAAAATGCACTTTAGTTCTTTTAAGTTCCCTAAGACTCATTTAAGTCCAAATTTGTATCAAGAGAGCTGAGCTCATGTAATTGAAGAACTAAAGTTGTGAAACAATGAAGCCAAACGGTTACGAACACTAAAATCATGCTTCGATTGAGGAGAAAGGATGGGGAAAAAAGTGAAGGGAACAGATGCTGGAATATAACCCTTTTCCATTGTATGACAATGGTGATAAAAAGAGATCTGGATTGACTTTTTCGTGAGTCCCACCATAAGCATGTACAGATTGGGAAGAAATTCCAGTATTAAGTCCTTAATGATTCAAATTTTGAAACCTCAAATATATCGCCATTTGTATTGTCTTCTCAACTATTTGAAATGTAGGAAGTAAAGCTGTAAAATTTTCTTCTGATAGATGACAATCATTGTTCACCTATCAATTTCACTCGGTCCAAACAATGACATTTTTTATTTTCACTACTTTCTTTCACCTACTTTTTTTCTGTAAGATTTCTCTCCCCACAAATATTATTTCCTAGCATAGTTGACATTTGCTACAGTGCCGTAATGCTTATGGCCTGGTTCTTTATGTTACTCATCAGATTATATGTGTTAAAATTACCTTTGGGGACTAACTTTAGTTTTCGTGGACTTCAACTGCAGCCAGGACTGTTCCTGTAGAAAATGCCTCTTTCTGTTATCCTGTTGAAAATATGTCCGTTAATGGAGTTCATTTTACTCCTCCTTGGAGTTCTGCACCAACGTTGAATGGCTATTTCTCCTCTAGTCATGGTATTGAAGTATCATATTATCAGCCAGATCTTTCTGTCCCTCCTCCGGACCCTTTTCTGCATTCATCATCTGCTGGGAACTTTTGTACATTCCCAGAAAATTATTCACACCTTGCATCTTCTTCCAACTATCACAGACAGACTTTCCATCATGTTGATGATGGTTTTGTTGATCTCACCATGGGAAATGGAAGAGGTCCTCACAAGAGAAAAAGTCCTGGAATCCCTTCGACTTCTGAGAGAGGCAGTACAAGTAGATACAATGATGCTGGAAGTTCTTCTGAACTCCCTCTTTCTCTGGAGTTGCGGCAGGAGAAATCAAATTTAGATCCTCAACGTATGCATATGGAACAATTAACCATGAACTCTAGCTATCGAGGCAATCTCTCACTTCAGGCTGAGGGCTCTACCAGAAATGTACGAAGCAAGCCTGCACTTGATATGGAATATAGCTTAGCTCCTAATTTACCAGGTATTCATTCTAATGGTTCTTTTTTCGGAACCCACCCTGTTGTCCATCCTACATCATTGGACTTTCAAGGGCAGTGTTCAAGTGCCTTGACACATGAATGGAACCATGCCAGAATGTCTCCACCTCGTGGAAGGATTATAAATTCAGGTTAGTTACTGATAATTTTACCCCTACATATAGAAATGCTTATTTCTAAGGCTTTCTTGCTTGTGGGATGCAGATGTAGGTGATTTTGGTCGTGACACAAACTACTTCCCTGTAGGAAATAGCATGTGTAATCCGCCTTTAGAAGCAAGAGGCTATGAACATGATTTCTATTCAAGAAGAAATTCTACTTCTCTAAGTCCTAATGTTGCCTCCAGACATTCTGAGAGGAGTATCCGGAGTGGCCACCCGCTAAGATCTAGCCCAAGTTTCCGGGTTTCCTCAGGTAGTATACGCTTGGGACACATTGTCCCTTCTGATGATAACTTGGAGTTGGTGGCCGAGAGTTACTCTTTTAGGCAGCGAAGGCAGTTATTCACTCCAGCATGGCAAAGTGGTGACAGGAATGGGAAATCGAGAGTTTCAAATGAGAGATATCGATCATTGCCCATTGAGGCAGCTCTTCATGATCGATTTTCTTCAGAGGTACTTACTATTTACCAATAATTTCAGTTATTTAATGTCAGATGCAGATTCATACATTTGTTTAGACGAGCAATTTCTGTATTTATGTGCATGTGATCATTAATGTTCACTGAGGCATGCTGTTACAGACCGTGTTCTTGTTGGACAGGGGTTAATGATTGTGGAACACCCTCATTTTTATCGCTCCAGAAATATGTTTGATCAGCATAGGGACATGAGGCTAGACATAGACAACATGAGCTATGAGGTTGTCTTTGATCTTTTCATTTCTCTTTGTACACACCATTTGTGTCACACCATGATATTAACTTTCTGGCTGGCCTGAACAGGAATTACTGGCACTGGGTGAAAGGATTGGCCATGTGAACACTGGCTTATCGGAAGAGTCAATGTCTAAATGCTTGATAGTGACACTACGGAACTGTTCAGATCACAAAGAAGGAATCTGTGTGATCTGTCTGGTATGATTTTTTATATATTAAAACATATTGTTAGAGAGTATCGCATTGGATTAGAAGTTCAAAATGGTTGACTCGTTATAGTCCTTGAGCCTTTATCGCATATTCCCCATAAAGGATTGTTGTTGCAAATTGCAGGAAGAGTATCAGAACATGGATGATATAGGGGGCTTGAGATCTTGTGGTCATGAATACCATGTAAGCTGCATCAAGAAATGGCTATCCATGAAGAACTCATGCCCAATCTGCAAGACTTGCGCTTCGGAGGATAACCTCAAGGATGGATGACTCATCTTTCTTATTGATAAAATGGTTAATATCCTTTTTTTTTTCCAGATTTAGTGTCCATATGATTTAAGGCATTTGCTCAAAAGGATGGTTGTATTCTAGGCAGATGTATATAAATTATTAGTCAATTACTATCCATTAATTTCAGGCTCCTGTCTCATTTTTGTGGAGCTTTAGTATCTTCACAATTCCAATCAAACACTACGAGTCGTTGGAGGCTTTAATTTGGTCTATAACACACTGCCACATTTGGGACAACTCATTAATTCGCACATTAGCAGTCTTCAACACTGTACTTGTTGGTTTGCTTCCCAACTTTTGGGGAGCTCTGGTACTTTCCCAACTTCTGGGGAGCTTGGACAATGACATCTTCAAACTCGTATCTTAGTTGCTTGTCCAAAATTGTCTACCGAAATTATGTTCTATAAACCGTTGCGATGTACATACTAAACAACCTGATCTTGTCTTCCCTAGATGTGGAGTTCCCAACCATCTGGAGCCCCATTGCTGTTTGTCTGCTCTCCTCAACACTCACAAAACCTTATTGCAAGTGGTCCTCGAGTTCTTGATCTTGTCTGTGTGTTCCCTTATCCAATCATCTGCTAAAAGCAAACCTACTTCACTATCCTCAAACTTGTGCACTAAATAGTTCCCATTATTCATCATGAAAACACAGGAGACAGGACATTGAAGGGTCTCCATAGGTTATGGACTTTCATCCCCAAATTATTCTCCAAAATCTCCGTAGATTTATCTCTTTTCTTCCTATGTTTTTGATCTATTCATATACATATAAGCTTTAAACTTACTGATAGAATCATACCTCTCGACGACAAACATAAAAAATCTTAAGTCCATAATGAAACTTCGTGACCAATAATTGGTGAGTATTAGTTAATATTATTTCTACAAAATAAATATCTTATTTAATAATAACGATTACTGATAACTACTAAACAATAGCCATATAATCAGTAGTTGGTTCGTAACAAAAATATCTTAATTTCTAGTCAATATTACGGCCCACGTCTTTAATAGTCCAAATTGACCAGTTTCGAAGTCTCACCGACCAAGAAGTAACTTAGCATGTTCGCATGAATTGATAGCTGACGAGTTTTATAGTACCGACAACAACACAGTAAGTACTGACTAACAGACTTTACCAATAGGAGAAATGTTAGGTGATGATAATTAATTCCTCACAAATATTCAAAGTAGGGTAGTGACCTTTCATCAAAGTATTCTCTTTCTTGAGATATTTATCCATATACATTAATCATTCTAGAAACAATGGATAAGTATTGTCAGCAACCAAATCTAAAAAGTATATTCTTTTCCATATATACTAGGTATCTATGACTAATTAGTAGACCAAAAGAGAGCAATCCTCTTTTATTAAAGTTTGTTACAATTCGTGTGAGGACCTAGTCTATCATCTTTTGGTTTAGAAGAGGGATTGCCAACTATGAGGTTTCCCTTCAACTTCGTAAACACAACAAATAATTAACTAGGATATAGCTGAATTATGAGTTAAATATTTATAATTTAAAACAACGAGTGGTGGCTCGGATTTTATCCAAACTTTTTTTTGTTCGGGTTCAAATTGTTTGAGTTAGATCTCACTTGAATAGTTAATCGATCTAAAATCTGAAAATGACATCGTTTTTTAAGTTTTTAATTTAAAAAACTTTTTTATAATTTTAAATTATCAATAGAACACTTATAATATTAAAAATAATCTTTTAAAAGTTTTTATTAATTATTTTAATATAATTTGTTATTGAAATAAGGTAAGAATAATCATAGATACCTTATCAAGTACCTAACAATGAGTCATATAACATTCAGCAAAAATAAAAAATATTTTAGCATTTTTAATATCAACAAATATTTTTAAATAATTTTAAAAAATAAAAATATTTTTAACCATAACTAAAAGGACTAGCTTTTTAAAATTGGATAAGTTTAAACGTAAATAAGTCATTCCACAAATTGAAGAGCCCTTCTCTTCGTTGAAGGACATAAACTTTGTTATCAATATCAGACTCGTCATCCTTCCAATATTCACAATCTATATCTATGTAATTAATAGTTGAGATTGGTATGTGACATTTCTCTAAAAACAATTGGAGCTTAAAATATGGTCATATTATTACTAACTTTTTGGGTTCTAGCTTGAAATAAGATTGTTTCATCTGATTCGTCATCTTCTTTTTTAAGAAAAGAGACTTCATAATCAGCAATGATCTCTATCAATACACTCGCTAAATACCCGAATCATAGAGTACTTATTACTAGCGTCGCATATTAAATCCTCCTTTATTTTCTTATTATAGATTCATACTTTTCATAGTAAGGTAGTGTGATCCGTATCTCCCCAACTTCACAAGATTGTTCTTAAAAAAGAAACTCAATATCCTTGTCATCTGTTATAAACACCGTAGCTTTAATACACTGTAGGATTTTTATATCCTTTTTGAACTTTTTAGGGCATCTTTCGGTCATCACAAAAGTAACAACGGTCTAGCTTTCTAAATGTTGAACTCTAATATTAGGAGCCCCTAATTCCGTGTCCTTGAGATTGGTGGAAAATGTAAATCGTGAGATGTGCCTCAACTGACCAGGAACTTGAGTTTACCCACTAATCTCACCATACAAGGAGCCCAAATCTTAAAAGTTGCCCACAAGATTCAAACTCTCACCCTACAAAATACTAACATGATAGACACCATACCACCCAAATTTTTGCCAATTAAGCTATGCCCCGGAGGCACCGGTCTAGCTTTCTAAATGTTGAACTCCAATATTAGGAGCTCCCACCTTTCGTGCCTTCGAGATTGGTGGAGGATGTAAATCGCGAGATGTGACTCAACTGATCAGGAACTTGAGCTTACCCACTGATCTCACCATACAAGGGGCTCAAATCTTAAAGGTTGTCTCCAAAATTTGAATCCCCACCCTATAAGTTGCCAGCATGACAGACTCGTTCACCACCTAAACCTTTGCCAATTGAATTATGCCCCGGGGGCAACCGATCTAGCTTTCTAGTATTAGAAGTATGTTGCTTCCCAGCAATTAAAATTTCTGTACACTGAATCAGATAAAAGTTAAAATAATATTTAGCACTAGTGCATGATTCAGTTTCGTCTGATTTGCAGTACTAATAGACAAAAGAGTTACTAAATTTGTTTCTGCCGTCTCTTTTCTTTACTTATTTATCTGAAACACGCTAAGGATGCGTCATTCTAAACAAGCAAAACGTGTCTTAACTTTGTCCTAAACTAGCCACATATATATGCAGCCAACGCAAAGGACAAAAGACGATGAAAATGCGAAACAACTCCTGTAAGAGTCAAACCAACCCTTGGTGAGGTTTATCCTCGTAGACCCCAACATATTGGCAC
>JAOTAY010000005.1:41721291-41736440 GCA_025629805.1 Erythroxylum baracoense
AGGTTTAAATTTTCAGAAATTGCAAATAGGTCCCTCAACATTGCCAATTTTCCGGAATTACCCGGTATTTACCGGTATGTTAGGTACCGTCCGGTACCTAACGGAAAACGCCGGTACCGGCCGGTATTTTTGGTCGGTACCGATGCTTCATTTCCCGTATCGTTTTCCGGCCGGTACGGTACCTTCCAGCCGGTACCGGCCGGTACGGTACGGTATACATTACAGTGGTCACGGTTGTGCGTGACTTTTTAATTAGACATTACTTCTGTTTTAAAATCATAACGTTAAACATCTTGCAACAACTATTTTAATATCAGGGATATAATAGTCATTTATTATATATTACATTACATTCCATTTCATTCCATTCATTTTCTAAACGATGTTTCACTACATTACATTATGAACCCTTCCATCTCTTTCAAACAGCCTTTCACTATATTACATTTCATTTCATTATAAATCATTCCCTTCCGCTCCATTTCGTTCCATTCCATTAATTAATATCTAACCGAACCGACCCTAAACATCTCTACCCAAAAAAGAGACGATGAAGAGTTTAACATACAATGGTGACAAAGGAATGCATAAGAGTTGAATATTGAAGTTCTGAGTCGAGCCCAAATTTCTGTGTTTGAGTTTACATTAAAATCTAAAAATTGAAAAAATTAAATTCAGCCCGAATCTCAATTAACTCAAATCAACTCTACTAATTTCGGGTCAAACTAAACCCCGACATAATTACCATCCCTATCCTTTTGGTACTCATATGGCTTCAAAGCTCCCCAACTGTGACTGGAGGAAACTCACGGCTATAATAGCCTCTCGAGTCCTAACTCCTAGTAATAAACAGGCAACCTACCAGTTGATATGTCATTTTCGTGTGGAAGTAGAACCTTGGACAGCTACAAAAAGCCCAGAGAAAAAAGGCTTTTGTGAATGAAAAGCTGTTGGCTCTTTTTCCATAGAACAGAGTTTGGTGGTACAAGTAATAAAAAATATTATTTGTATAAAACAATATTAATAAAAATCACACTAACTCGTTTCAGAATCAATGTTTGCATACCCTGCCCTAAAAGGCACAGACTCAGTTCCAGGTTTGGGCTCTGAACTCTTCAAAATCTGGTGCTTGTCTGTATGCCCACAGATGGATCTGATCAAAGACAAATTGCCCAGAAAGTGGTGGTGTTGTTTTTCATATATATTTCTCCAACATCTTTACAGCTTTATACCCAGATTCCAACTGTAAAAGCCTCTGGCTTGTGAAAGTTCACATTAGAAACGCTGTCCTGATACAGAGGTCAGCCGACCCAAGTCTTTTCCTCCACAATGGTGGTCACTCTCAAACACGACAAATCAATGATGGGGCTAAGTTCTTTAATCTTCATGGTCCAGACGCCCAACCAACCATACACAGCCGATCTGTTTTGACTATTCTTCTTATCATTGAAAAGCTCAGCCATAAACTTCAGTGTTTTTGACCTCAAGTCTTCTCAGATGAGAAAGAACCCAACTCAATCCAGCTGTAAGACTAATAGACAGAGTAGTATAGTTTTTCCTTACTTTAAATAAAGCTGAACTCCTTCAAAAGAGGAAGATAAAAGGTGGGTCATTGCAGATATTATAAACTTTCTACCAAAAATGAAAGCTGGTCAGAGAATCCGAGGCTGCTTAAAACAAACACTAAAAGACTGCACCACCAAGAAGAAGCAAATCCATACAGCAAAACAGAAAAGTAAAAGAAAGACTGATAAAGAGTTACATGAAATTGCCAAAGACGTTATAAAATACTTCTTCCCATGAGCAGTGGCAGTGAAAAAGATGAACATCAAAACACAACAACAACAACAATGTATACCAAGTTTCTTATTGTACCATAATTCAGCCATTTATTTTTTTATTATCAGAGAGGCGACCCATTGAGATTCTCCTCTGCATATTATATGACAAATACAAAAGGGAAGACTTTCTACTAATTTGATTATGATTTCCATGTTTGAGAAAATATATTTAATTGAGTTTACCAAAAAATATATGTGTATTATATGATGAACGTGGTAGTAAGATACTAAAAATCAAAAGAAAAAAGTTAAAACTATGCAATTAAATTAATCATATGAAACCCAATCTTCCCTTCTTCCTGAAAGTCATCTCTGGATCAAGCTTCTTCGCAATTCTAGCTGGTTCTGATTTACACCTTGTGAGTATCAAAGGGTGCAAATTCCCAGTACCCTCTGGTCTCAAATCATCAATTTTTGCACTTCTCATCATTCTTTCTCTAGTTGAAGTAACTGAACCCTCAAGTTCTCTAAAAACCTTGATTTTTTCCGGGCTTTCTGGATCCAATTGCGATTCTTGATCAGCCTCTGCGTAAACAAACTCTCTTTTCGATGTCGGGCTCTCATAAAGATCCGTTTTTTGCTTTGACTCAGTTTCTTCACTGCTTAAAGGTGAACCCCAAAATCTACAAGCTAAAGATGAAGATCGATACGGTGCAGATCTGCATCTAGTCAATAAGAAAGCATTCTTTGGTGGTGTAACAGCACTAGAAATATAAACACTGGGCAATTCTTCTTCTTCTTCTTCTTCTTCTTCTCCGTCATCTTCCTCATCTTCTTCACTACTTCTTTGGAAAACACCTCCACTGCTTCTGTGACCAAACTCTGGTTCAATCCTTGAAGTGTCTTCACTAATTTCAGGATTTCTCCTTAAACCAGGACGAAAAAATAGTACCCACTTAAACCAAGCGGTTCTAAAACACTTAAGCTTGAGCTTCGCCTTTTCATGGTGGCAAAAGAAGATGCTTCGGATCCACCTGCATCGGCTTTTCTGTTTAGTGCGTCGGGTCTTATCTTGCTTTGACCTTCTCACTCGGACCTGACCCATGCAGGTCACTTTTGGAGAGGAAGGCTCCTGAGTAGTTTCCATACCTGTATTCTTCTTCCTAACAAACATTGGGCTTGAACGTGACCGACTTCTGCTTCTGCTCCCAACATTGGTTCTCAAAAACCTCATCAACGGTGGGGGGTACTTCTCCGCCCGACCCGGACTCGAAATGCGTTTTGCCGGAAGCTTCATATCTTCACACCTATGCAGAAATAGAAACCTTAATCAGTGTGTGGGGTGCGGTTTTATATGTCGGAGTTAGGGGTTTCACTGGTCTTTGGAGTTTTTCTGCTAAGGCTTTATGTTTTTGTTATACGTTTAGGTCAGTAGTTGGTGATTTTGGGTGCGTACACGGTTGGGTGAAATCTGACGGTAAGGAAAGCAAAAGATTTTTTTGGATTCCGACTTGACTGAGGCTTTAGGATTCTTTCTGGATGATTTGTGTTCCTCTCCTCTCCATCTTGTACATTCTCTGATCACTTTGTTTTTATGTCTTTCTCGGAGTAGACCATCCTATTTACAAACTACGTGGAGTGGAGTTTTAGGAATTTTGTAATTTTATTGAATCTCTTTTAAATTAATTTAATCGAAATACTGTATTGACATATATTTGGTAGGAGGATTGTAGGGTTGGAGATGCTACCGACCCATAACGGAGTTGTCACTGAGAAGTATCAATCACCAAACATCATTTGGGTATCACATCATACGTATTAGCCCAACAATTGATTGTTTACGTTGTTTAATCATAACAAACATTCATTTCTAACTTGCCCGGCCTTCGAATTGGCCTATACCCTGCACAGAAAGAGTATTGGTGGTGTTTAAGGGCCACCAACTTGTGGCTGCTTATAGGTGGAATTTTGGGCAGTTCTGATAGGCTAAGTAACGGGGGTAAAACTTAAAAGAGGGTAAAAAGGTGTGTTGGTTTCTTGTCAAAGAATGGTATTGATACTAATCAGTAATCATTCATCAACTACATGCCTGCCTTTGAAATTTTGGTACTTAGAATTTACGGCGTTGTCACTCCACTTTAACGGGCTTCCAACAAGTTCCCACCATCCCGAAGGTCTTGAGTTCGAGTTACGTAAAAGGAGGAAAAATAAAAAATTTGTCCTATTGATGATCCTCTAGTCCCTTGGATAAAGCTCCTTGATCGGATCAATTACGGACGCCTCGCTTCCAGCGGCAATGTGGGAGTTGAAGCTACTCGGGAACCTGAGGTTGCTAGAAACCTGATGCTGAGTGGGGCCAGCGATCAATCAGCAGTTGACCAATCAAGTATGTGAAAGCTCCTTATGCGCAGAAATGTACAGGCTACGTAGGAACCTGAGGGATCTTGGAGTTCCAGATTTACATCCTCTAGGGTTCTTAGGGTGGGGTCTTAGAGGCTTAAGATTAGTCCGACTAAATCGAGATACCTAATGTAATATAAAAAAAAAAGAGGATACCTACACAGTAAAAAGCAAGTACCAGAATATTAAATGTAGTGGGGTATGTCCACACCCCATTAGTGGCTCCACCAGTCAGAATTTGTCTATGCCCAAGCAACGACCAACGCAGTATAAAAATCTCTATTTCCTAAGTTTCCAACATTATCCTTTCCTCGTTCGCACAGGACTTGGGGAGCTCGGTGTAAGTTTGTAATTCCACAATGAAGCACATCAACAGGTAATGTCATTTCCAAGAACAGGAACAAAAAGGGCAACTGATGTTCAGGTTACTTTCCGACACTCGGCAAAAAGGGCTTGACGTAGGAGGCAAGCCTAGCGAGTCAATCAACGATCAATAGGCAAAAGGTGTGTTGTTGATCTGTACACACTAGGCATAGAAACTATGAACACCACAAAACATGAGTAAATGCGAAGATTTCGGATTAAAGTGCTACTTGTTCTACAGATACTAGAGAATTGGACCAATTCAAGTTGATATACATGAGGGCCTTGCTTATATGGTGTGACACACAAGAGGCCAGAAAGTCCGCGAGATCCTATGATTGCCTCTTAAATTACTTCCTTACCCTATATATACACTATCCTGTTATATTCTAAGAGGTTTATGCAGAGGTTATATGTCTTTTCATTCCGACCACTGAATTTTTAAATTCGGATCCGATTTTGCTGCTGTTATGTCCTTCACTGGTCCATTGTTGCCGTACTTGTACCTCTGTTTCATCATCTGAGAATCAATACCAAATTTCAGATTAACTGGTACTCGGAGGATGAATAATTGTTAGCCTACAATACGTTGTCCTTTTTGTTAACTTTGTCAAGTATGCTTCGGACGAATTGATATAAAAAACGAAAAGAAAAGGCGCTAAATCAATAAAATTACCGGATATAGAAGATAAGGAAAACTCTGTCAGGCTTCTTACGCAGTCCTTCAGTGCTTGGAGTTCAGCTTCCTTCTCGCAGAGTTTGGACTGGGCCGAATGTAATTCAGATTCCAGCCCCGCAATCTGGTTTCCTTGCTGTTCAATGAGCACGTGACATAATTTCTGATCGAGCTCTGACGGCGATACCCCATGACATTGGTAAGAAATAGCAGTTTCTTGGTCTGCTTCATCAGATGATATCTCAGCCTGCAGAAAATTTTTGTGGTAAAAGAAATCTGTAGTTCATAGCTGATAGATTTATTAGAGCAGGGAGCATTTTTTTAACCATAATACTATCAAAAGAATGTGAATCTCCAAATTAGACATAAAACCTTTTGAAACACTAATGTTGCTGCCTTACGATTAGATAAGAGTCAGGTGGAGACCTTTTTGCGCCAAGAAATATGAAAAAAGCCATTAGAGTTCAAACTCTTTATCGTGTATACACACCAATGTACAATTTGAACCAAATTAATAACATTTTTAACCTGGTCAAATAAAGAATGGACTTTGCACAAAATATGCTATAGTTCCTCAATGAATCACATGTGGATCCCCAGTTAATGATACAATGAGTCCTGAAGTTTCATTATCATAAAATGCATTGCTGGTTTAGTAAGCACACGTTGAATGCTAGATCTGAATGTTCATCTTATAACTACTAAGTGTTAAACAATGGCATTTGAAAGTTAAACTGCATTTGTGCAACCAATCTATCTATAATAGCAGTTAAAGAGACAAAAAAAGCACCAACAAAACAAGCAGAATTTTAAATAGTAACTTAATCTACAGTAAGATCAGAGTGATACTTGAAAGAGTTCACCTTGTCTAAATTTTGTTTCATCACATCATCGTCCAGAGCTTCAGAGGGAGACCAAGGAAGTTTTTGCAGTTCAGATTCAAGCTCTGCCTCTAGTTCATCCATTTCCTTCACGTCAGGAACCAACTCTTCCGTAAGAACACTACTTGGGCATTCAGCATCATCAGTCATGGAGAGCTCAGACAATTTGATTTTGTTTGCATCTTTCGCCCCAATCCTTGGTCCATTAAGCTCTAGATGAAGATGCTCATTATCTGAGTTGGCAAGAAACTTTTTTGATTTCCTTCTGAAAAGCTCAGCTCTTAATTCCTGAACCACTTTCGAAGTCTCATCCATGGCCATGCTCAGCTTATTGATCTCAGCTTTCTCAGCTGAAATCATGTACATGATTCCCACACCCAATCCCCAATCAAACAAAGAGCCATCTGTGGAACATTACATTGAGGTATCAGCAGCATCACTTGATAGAGACTTCACAAGTAATCAAAGTACTTAAAACCAAGCATCACTTCAATGATCAACATTGTTACAAGCTTAAGATAATAAGGTTTTAGCCCGTTAGGAAAGTCCTGAATAATTAAAAGTTCGTTCAAATTCATTGAAACGGGACAATACTGCAAATTTAATTACCGAATCTCCAAGGAATCAAAGAATTTCATCTCACAAATATTCAGAGCTCAAGAAATCAGCAACAATGTAAGTTACAAAGTAATCATTAAAGCAACAAACTAATTATTTATTAATTTTTGTATCCAAGCAAAAGTATACTTCCATAACTCGCATTAACTGCGCTCGATCAACATTATAGGGTTCTTTTTTCCCCTCAATTTTCGTACATTTTAAAAACTCGAGATTGTATTATATAAAAGAAGTTAACCTTTAGAAGAAGAGGATCCAAGCACACGCTTAGCAGTTTTTCTTTTCTTCAAGCAAACCCCAAAACTTCTCCCACTCCCCCCCGTACCGTCGCCTTCAGATCTCTGATTAGCAACTCCGTACTTCAATCGACGGCCGGAGATGCCGGATTTCTTCCTCGAACCCTTAGTTCTCTTCCCGTTCGATCCTGAGCTCGAAAACCGAAAGATCTCCTCATTACTCTCGTACCCACACTCATTGGTCACTACAGGCGACTGAAATTCGGAAGAGACAATTTCACGGTTCTCAGTCCGTTGCTCGTCCTCGAACTTATCGAAGTGAAGCAGGTGCTTGGCTACGAGAGTAGTGGATCCGGCCACGGCCGCAGCGACGAGAAGTTGCCACATGATCGGAGATGGTGGAAAGTAGGTGGAGCGGAGAGCGCATCAAAGAGTTAGGTGGCGGAGAGGTGAGCTGCCAACTTTAGTCGCTGAGACAGATTCAAAGGCCAAAGCTCTCTCTCATGCTCGTGATTCCCGCTTGTTTCGAAATTTTTGATACTTGTCAATTTGGAATCGGTTTGTGGGCCCCCTTAAGGTTTCTTAGTCTCTATCATGGATCTGGAATTACCAATCCAACGGCACACCATATTTTACTAGTTTCACTTTTTCAATTTTTAGCGCTAAAAGTCAAATTTAACTAATTTTTTTAATTTTTAAAAATTATTAAGACTTAAACTTTTAAAAAATAACTATAAAACATAAATGACAAAATTAATTTGAGGTTTGAATCAATTTAATTAATTATAAAAATTATATTTTATTATATCAATAATATTTCATATATTTTATTTATATAAAAAGTCTAAATGAAAGATTTTTTTACAATTTTTCACTTTTTCAATTTTTAGTACTAAAATTTTAAATTTTTCTTTAATTTTTAAAAATTATCAAGAATCCATAAAATTTTCTTTTAAATTTTTCTTTAAAAATAACTATAAAATATACGTAATTGTAGCTAAATAAAATATTACTAACGTAGAATTTTAATTCAACTCTTAATTTAATATTTAAAATAAATTAATTAGTTCAATTAATTTCGAAAGTCATATTTACTTAACATATCAATAATATTTAATTCTTATTTCATATTTTATTTATTACTTATTTCATTCATTAAAATTAACTCTGTACTAATTAGGGTAAAACTGTATACTACTGGACTTCCTCAGACTTCGCGTCTCAGCGAAATTTCTACTGAATGTTGTTGTTGTTGACTTATTTTATATTTTATTTATTAAGTTTTTATTTATTTTTATTTATTTATTTTATTTCATAGAGATCATTAAGAAACAGACTCGGATCCTCACGTATCAGTGAGATTTTTACATAATTTTTGATGATTATATCAATAATATTTAATTATTTCATATTTTTATTTATGTAAAAAGTCTAAATTAAAAGACTTTGAAAGTTATTAAACAAAATTAATTAAACCACATACCATAATTTTCAATTACTCAAAATTCTTAAGGACACTCAATTTGGTTATTACATTTATCAGCACTTTTATTATAACCTATGAAAAATGAAAAATAGTTAATTACACTAAGGGCAGCTGTAGTTTCACTTGTTTCTGAAAGTAGCCTTCAGTTTGAACGTGTTCTATAAAATTCTCTACGTGATAATCTGATCGATCCTCTAAGAAACTCTATGCTGCTACAATGGGGCAAATACATTAATGTAAACCAAGTCCTTGGTAAATGGTAATGGAAGACTATAAATAAATGTGTCAATCTGCCATAAATCGAAACATCAAGTTTCTACAAATTATCAATGCTTACGCATCTGTATTCTGCAACACTATTTTCAGTATTGTAGTGTTGTTGCAAGTGTGATAAATATGATCTAATTAATTCATACTGACCGGCAATACTTACTAATAGTCACTTGAGCTGTGAATCTATTGCGACAAAATGATATCAAAATATTTCTACTTGCTGAGCTCTGCCATTACCAGAAGAAGCACGATACCAAAACTGAACTTTGAAGCTACAAAGTCCTGCATTGTTAATACAGGGAGCAAAACAGTACACTTTTATAATGAGATTGAATCATTTGTAAGAAATCTAAGAAGTTGTAACAACAACAACAATAACAACTACCCAATAAAAGTCCCGCGAAAACGAAGAGTTTGAGAAGGTCCTGTAGTACGCGGCCTTAATAGGTTGCTTCCTAAATCTAAGAAGATGTCAAGTTAACAAAAGCGGGAGCTTTTGGAAATATGCACTCAAGATTACTAACCTTGTGAGATATTAGTAAATTCTAATCTCACCTAATTGTCAGTCCAATGTTTTATCAAATCCCAGTTCTAAGTACTATTAATCCTGAACATGGTAATCAACACCTATCCATCACTTTAAATAAGTTCCACATGGTTGCCAGCAATTTTTGAGGTAACACTTTTTGTCTTTTCCCACATCTAATTAAATGTTAACTGAAAGCAGTAGTCAACCCATCAATCTTGCTCCAGTTATCTACAAACAATCTGAAATTCTACTATAAAAAAGGTTACAATCATCAAAACACTCTTGTTACATTAGTAGAAAAAACTGAAGTTCCATAAGTTATCGAGCAACACTCCCTTGGGATCAAAACAGTTCTCATTCTCATTCAACTCAAGATTTCTTAGCTTTCCTATTTGCAACTCTTTGAACCTAGCATTAAGAGATACAAGTCTGGATTCATAACCTTAATTTGCTTCTTCAACTTCTAAACTTTCTTCAACTTCCTATCCAAGTACACATTCATCATTAACAGGGTTCCAATTGCAATATTTATGTACAGATGAGATCATACATCACATAATTAGGAATACTTACAAGACGTAAAAACACAACTTATTTATGAATAAACCAACAATGTCGTTTATATTCCTTAGCTATCAACACGCAATTTGCTTTAACTATGATCACAACATGCAGCTACTAACTCTCTAAGGCTTCTCAAAATATGCGGAACCATATCATCCTAAGTCAGATATAGATTCAAAAGGACAGGGCTCTAGAAAGAGATCAATATTAAATCAGTTGAGTCAACCAGCAAAAGCATAGAAATGAACTCAATGAACTTCAAAGATAAACTATTTGGAGATTGCCAACGTCAATCATTGTTTTCCCTTACTCTCCTTACTTTCTCCTTTTAAATGGATCTTGTCCACTTCCTCACCTATGCAACTGTTGGCCTGCGTTGGATGTGACTCAACAATCTTAAAAATACGTTCCGATCTTACCAACATCCACTACGACATACAGGCGGAGTCCCTTACAAGACAGAACACATGATAGTTCTGATGATAGTCTACTGAAACAAAATCTCAGAATGCCATTTGAAACATGACAGGTATGGTCTATATGTTCCCGAATTTCGAAAATTATTATGCCATTCAGATTTAGCTACTAAAGAATTGAAGATTAACCCTTTAATCAGATCAACAGTTCAGCTACTAGAACTAGACGAACAAGGCTATAGTTCACGCATGAATACAAAGAAAGATCATGTTCAACTTACCCAAGAAATAACAAATCAGTCGGATTTTGACGCTATAATGCCTCGAGCAGCTCTCGCATTATCGTACTCGAACTTGAACACGTTATTTATATGGGAAGTATCCTTCAAGTAAAACATCCTCCCAAACTTACTCTCCTCAATCGCAGGAAAATAATAAAAGATCACCGAATTCACCACCCAAAACCATGACGACCCAAGCACGATCCCTAAAGTTCCTCCAGCGTAGACCTGAGCCACGGAATGGTACCCCAAATATACCCTCGAGTACATCGTCAAAACCGCCAGCGACCACGTCACCAAATTCGCGACCCATTTCTTCGTAAACTCTCTACACCCCAAACCTTTAATCGTCAAAAGAGTGACGTACGTCGCGAAGAAGAACATGTACTGGGAGTGGCTCGAGGGCCAACCGTGAGAATCGCACATCTCGAGGAGCGCGCATGTGGCGGGTCGCGCTTGTTGGACCGATGTTTTGATGACCTCGCTTATGAACTGTGAAATGAGGAGGCCAACGGCGAAGAAAAGGCCTTGGAGTTCTCGCCGGAAAATGAAATGTGAGACGAATCCGCCGAAGCTTATGAAGACTGGGACTAGGGAGACCCAAGCTAAGAAGTGGCCCAATTGGTCTCCTTTCCGGTACCGGACGTGAGTCAGGGTCACGGCTTTGAGTGGCGGATGAGCCATGGAGGCAGAGAGAGAGATTAAATGAAACGGGCAAATATTGGTGTTTGCTTCTCGGGAAAGTTACAACGAGAAAAGTGGAAGAAAAGTCGAGGCAGGAGACCAGCGACACGCGGATTTGTTTGTTAAAGACCTATTTGAGAGGTTGATCGAGTGCAAGTGAAAGTTCACCGCTTCATGTGAAGCAGCGACATATCGTTTTGATCACGTCGATGCTAGTTCGACAGCGTGAGAATACGAAAACCAACATCACAGTATCGAATTTTTTAGAATTTAATTCAGTCTTTAAATTTTTTAATTTTTCAATTAAGTAACTAATTTTAAAGATTTTTTAACTTAATGCTCAGTCTCTTAAATTTTTTAGTAAACTCGCTTACATTTTAAAATCTTAACTACTTAGTTCAAAACTAGACTTAGCAATTAGGTTCGAACTAGGCTCGTTGACCCAAAATTAATGAGTTAGGCCTAAGTTGATTAGGTTTCAAGTTCGGGTTCAAGTTGCTCAAGGTCGATATAACCTAAAGCTCGACATATAAAATTAATCGATGTCGTTTTAACTTTTAAGTAAATAAAGTCATTTTCATTTTTTATTTTTAAATTTTTGTCCAATTTAACTGAGTTGAGCTTTAGGTTTTCAAGGCCCGATTTAAGCCTAGTAGAAATTGTCAGCTCGGTTCATAATCATTTCAACTCAAAACGTTAGTTTTAATTGATGTGATTAATAGATAGACATTCACGTAATATTTAGTATATATAAAATATTGATATGATTTATACAAATTTTAAAATATTAATTATTAAATTAAAATGTTTAAAAAGTTTGATATTATATCGAAGAAATATTAAAATATTAGACTTTTTTAAATATGTTATTCCAAGAAGAGTATGTTAGAATCTTAAGTGCTAAAAATTTAAAATCTTTGTGTTTGTGTCGATACGGTTGGGTATGTAACAAAGTCTAAGCCCGGCTCGACATGATTTAGCTCGTACCAAAATTATTTAATCAAAATTTTAAATTGAATTTGAATTTTTATTTTAAAAATTCTCAAATTTCAGGTCAAGTTTTGATATCAGGCTATTAGAATCTATCCAATTGAGTTTTCGAATCGGTCCCAAATAAAAATTTTTAGGACAGGCTTAGATTTGGACGGATCCAACCCAGGGATAGCAATCCCACCGGGTTTGGTTCGTTTCAGCCCTAAGTTGATTTAATATTTATTATTAAAAAATAATTTAGTAATTATTAAAAAAGTTTTAAAACAATTAAAAAATAAAGAAAGAGAAAAAATTTGGAAGAAGGTATTATCGAGAATCAGATCTTCTGTTCTACTAACCCTGTGCCTATTCTGTACCGCAACTAATACGTCGACGTTTTAATTAAAAAGAACCACTGACTTTCACGCCAAGCCGCAACAACAAATTTATCTTCTTTTGAATTGGCTTCCCAATTTATATTTTAATAAACATTAATTATTAATTATTAAAATATAATTAATAATTAATAATTATGTATAGTCCTAGGAATGATCGCGACATTATCATTTTTCAGCACAGTCGCGATCGCGACTGAGGAACGATCGCGACTATAAGTCTAACATATATATATGAAAAAAGTCACGGGTGTGACTTTTGACAGTAAGTATATATATATATAATTAACATGAACATAAACATAATAAATTTTTTGGTGGGAGTAACTTTATTATTATTAAGTATATATATATAACTTAATGAATTTGTTGTTTTAACTTTGTTATTTAGTATAATTAATAAATAAAATATTAAATAATAATAAGAAAAATTAAATTATAAGAATAATTTAAGAAAATTTTTATTAACAACATTTATTATTATTATTTAATTATTTATTATTATTAAATGTATTTATCATTATTTTTATATTTATTATTATATTCCTTATTATTATTATTATATTTATTATTATTATTATTATTTGTATTGTTATTATAAAACTCCTTATTATTAATTATTATCATTCTTATCCACCCTTATTATTATTATTATTATTATTATTATATTAAATATTATTATTAAATTCCTTATTATTATTAATTTTGTTGTTAAAAATAAAGAGGATAAAATTATATAAGTGAAACAGTGGAAAGATATGTTGATTAGAAGTAAGGTTGTTAAATATGAGAAAAGTCGCGATCGTGAGGGGTGCGATCGCGACTGTGCGATATATTCGCCAATTCGCAATAGCGACGAATGCGGACGATTCGCGATCGCGAAAGAGCCGCTATCGCGACAAAGGCCCAAAATTCGCTATCGCGAATAATTCGCGATCACGACAAGTCGAAATGGCCAGATTCGCGGTCGCGACTTGAGCCTCTCCATTGTGCATGTACGATCGCGACCTGCTACATGTTTTTTAATGTCGCGATCGTACTATTATTATTATTATTATTATTATTAACAATAATTTTAAAAGCAATAGTATTATCAATTGTAATATTAATAAGAATATTAATAAGAATAATACTAATAATAATCATAATACTAAAAATCAGAATAAGTTAATAAAAATGATAATAATAATAATAATAATAATAATAATAGAAATAATAATAGATATAATAATAACAATTATAATATTCATATTAATAGTATTATTATGAATAACATTAATAAAAACAAAAATAGTAACAATAATAATAATATTATTATTATTTGAATTATTATAACTATTAATATCATAATATAATTATCAATAATTATAATTATAATAAACACATTTAATAATAATAACGATTTTAATAAATTTAACCCCAATAATAAACATGTTCAATAAAAAAGTATTCACAATATGTATAATTTATTTTTATTTAATGTATAATTATTATTAGTAATAAATATTTTATTTTAAAATAAAAATTATAAAATTATAAAAAAAGTTTAACTAAATAACAAATTAAAAACATTTGAAAAAAAGAGAGGGGGGAGAGGCAGGAGGATATAAAATTTTAAATTTTTTTTTGAAAATTAAAATTTGAAAAATTTATAACTTAGTTCTCATATTTTTCAAAATTTTCGGTACTGACCGGTATCTATAATATCAGCTGGTACTGGCCGATATCAACCGGTACTGGCCGGTATCGACCGATATTTAAACCCGGTACTAAAACTAATAATTCGGTATCATTTTTCGGCCGGTACGGTACGAAATTCATAATCTTAGTTACAATAAAAATTTTAAATTTTTTTTGAAAATTAAAATTGGAAAAATTTGCAACTTAGTTCTTATATTTTTCAAAATTTTCGGTATTGACCGGTATTTATAATATCGGACGGTATTGGCCGATATCAACCGGTACTGGCTGGTATCAACTGGTATTTAAACCCGGTACTAAAACTAATATTCCGGTGTCGTTTTTCGGCCGGTAAGGTACGAAATTCATAATCTTAATTACAAGATATGAAATGTAACTAAATTACATGGTATAAATTAAATTATTTATAGAATATTTAATAAAATTGTATATAAAAAATGATTTTTTGAGTAGTTATTCTTAGCAATATAACATCTTATAAAAAACCAAATCTTACAAATCAAAATCTGGCAACTTCTACTCTTAAAAGTGGTATATAAGTAAAGAAAATTAGTTTCACAAAATTTTCTAAAACATGCATAACAGATATGAGAAATAAAGAACATTTAAATCTATAAAAGGTAAATTTTTAATAAAATTCTAAAATTTAGAAAAAAAAATATTGGAAAAATGTACATTTGATTAATTTCTTTTCTAAACAATAGGAGATCGTAATAAGTCAAAGATGTATAAAAGATAATCATTCTTATAAATATTCTTTTCATTTCAAGTTGTCTTTTTGGATAATTGGATGGTTACAATCAAAAAATAAGAAGCTAGTTCGACTCTTGGATCCTTTAACAAGCAATAAGATGATAACTAATGCTCGACCTGGTTGGCCTTTTCTTTCTGGC
>JAOTAY010000005.1:41745160-41756704 GCA_025629805.1 Erythroxylum baracoense
TTGGACAGGGGAAATGAGACAGATAGATTGTCCCTTCTAGCCTTTAAAGCTCAAACTTCAGATGATCCTCTGGGAATACTCGGTTCCTGGAACGAATCCAACCACTTTTGTAAGTGGTTGGGTGTCAATTGTGGAAACAAACGCCAGCGAGTCGTCGAACGTGACCTGCATGACAGCCTAGCTCCGCACTTTTTTTATATATTTGTTTTTTAAAGATCCAACATTAACTCAATTTTAATCTATTAGTTGAATTTAATCTCACTAAAATATCAACCTCACGTAAAAACCTTAATTAATATTTCAACCCTTTCTTATATCAAACTTTGACTACCGGTCAATTTTTTGTCAAACCCTCAAAATAAAATTTGACCTTAAATTTAATCCTCAAGTTGTCCTTAAATAATATTATCCAATGGTAATTAAATAAAGTGTAGTTTAGGTCTTAAGTGTCACTATTCAACTTGGGATATACTATTCATGCCCAAAAAATACAATTCATGAAATCGAAATTTTTGAGACTTTACAATTTTTATTTTTAAAAAATATAAAAATTTAGAACTAAGCCAAGTTTCAAGTTATCGAAATTTGAATAAACTCGGACTCAGGCTCAATCAAGTTTTGGTTGAGCCTAGGTCAGCTAGAAACTATCGGCTAAGTCCACTGTCATCCTTATTCAAAACATTAATTTTTTTGATGTGATTAATAAATGAACATCCACGTAATATTTAGCAATGATGTAAAAATTAGACTAGACTGACCAATTTGCTCAGGTTAAGCACAAACCAAACTGATTTTTTATTTGATTTTTACTTTTAACCGTTAGAAATGAAAAATAGTCAGTTAAATAATAAACCAGTTGGTTTCCTTTAAATCATTAACCGAATTTGTCGTCATCTTCTTATATGCCCAAACACCATAATAGTATAGAAAAATGAGAGCTTTGTATGACTGACACTTAGAAATCAACATATTGTAGTGAAAACCAATCTGAAACCGCAATTGAGCAAATGGGTAGTTGAATTTGGAATCAAAAATCAGAAAAAAAGCTCAGAACAGGTAGAGATATTTCTTGGAGCACCAAATGCAATCTTCATTCTAACAAATCATGAAAGAGGAAAATTGAGTAAGAACAATAAACCATAGCAACTTGGCTTTCACCACCATCTTGCGACAACACTCCATCCTAAAAAAAGATGATTATTTAAACTAAATTTTAGAACAAAAGAAAGAATAATCCAAATTTCACATTATCTTTAATAAAATGAGAGGTATAGTTGGTGGAAGCAGAGAGATTTCTGCACGAGAATTATTGTTTTTCATAAAAATTGAAACTTTGAAATCTTCTCTACGATGAAGTTGATCGGACATGTGAAGAAGAAAATAAAGAAAGATCTAACTTCACTACACATTCACGAGTAGTAGTTTTCCTCTTTTTATCCTCTTCTTATTTTTTTTCCTTTTTACAATTAATTGTGCTCTCTTGACTAAAATTTTTATTTTTAATTAAAAGATTCGTCCTCTTAAATTTTAATTACAAAATAATGACAAAACTTCAATTACACGCCATATAAACATTAATAGATTAATAAAATATAATATAATTTAATTATTAAATTTGACTTAACTTAAATTAATTAATAATTTAAAATAATTGTAATAAATTATTAATTTCTATCAAATTTTACTAATTTGAGATAAATTTAAAATTTGAGTTATATATTCATATAAGTAGCATTTGATTAGTCTATATATAATATTTATGTCACATGTATTTTAACATTATTTTAAACTAAAATATAAAAAAGGATTTTAAAAAAATAAAAACTATCTGAGTATTGTAGAAGAAGTTAACATAAATACTTTAAATAAAAACGTAGTTTATGAGTCTGTAAGTATCGTTGGAGAATTTAAAACTTTTGACGATGATGATACACAACCTCCTTTAGAATTAGAATTTTGATTTTTATTATTTTTAAGTTTTATATTAGACTGAAATTTAATTTGAATTATTAGATTTGATTTGTTATGAGTTCATTATATAATAATAAATATTGGTGTATTTTTATTTAAATAAAATGTTTTATTTTTTTCTTACTCTTATAATTATACTGTTTATTTATTATACGTCGGTTTTATAGTAATTTAATACTGATCGAACCTTTAAACCTTAAACTTTTCCTCTAATTGATTCGATGTTCGGTCTAATTCTTAAAGCATTAGTATTTAATAGACATGTCACATCATCAAAAATAATATTTTAACATTGATTTATACAAATTTTAAAAAGCTAATTACTAAATTGAAACAAATCTTAAAACATTAAAACATTTTTAAATATATCATTCAGATGATAATATGCAAGAATCTTAAGTGTTAAAATTTTAAAATCTTTACAATGATAAAGTTAGGGATGGTAATAAATTCTAGACCAGGCCTACCTTAATTTAGCTCGGCCTGAAATTACTTAATTAGATTTTGGGTTGATTCAAAATTTTTTAGTTTCAAGTCGAGTTTTGATATCAGGCTACCCGGGTTCAGTTTAATCGAATTTCAGATCGATCTCAAACTTGAAAAAAAATTTTCAAGACAGGATTAGATTTGGGCAGATCCAACTAACCTGCGATTGTCATCCATAGATAAGGAAAATGGTATTTTCCTTTTTTTTCTTTTAAAATTTTCATATAAACGTCATAATTTTTTATTGTTATTTTTACTTTTGTTATAATTTGATTTACTATTTACCAAATACATATTATTCAATAATTATTAGAAATTATTACTAATATAACTAACTTAAAAAATTTAGAAAAATATTCAGTTGTATTTTCATCACATTTCTTTTATCTCATAATTGATTATTTATTTTCGAAAAACATGTTTTTGGTACATAAATTATATGCTCGTAAATTACCAATATGCAATATGGTTGTCATAAAGGCACATAGTATCTTCTTCTTTGACTAGCAATATTATTTAGCAAAACAAAACAAACAAAAAAAAGATCAATGTACAGTAATAAGACAAACAGAGATTCTTACATATTAGCCACAGACCGTCGTCGACCAGAAACATAGGATCACCAAGGACAGTGGCTGAAAAGAAAGCGATGGGCCATCTTTTGGTATTGCCAAATAACAACTTTACCGTAAGTTTCAAAGTATTTTTATTTATAAATGTTGGATATATTATTGACAGATTTTATAATAATTATGAAGATTTAAGTTTGAATGGTCAGACTGACTGTTGCAATCTGAGTGCAGTGCAGTGGGGGGCAAATTGCTCGATCCTGATAGGTACCCTCTTGACAAGGCTACAGCGAAAAGTCGAACAGAAGATCTTACTCGCATGTTAGCTATGAACAGGAACATAGGACCACCAAGGACAGTGCTTCTAGCCTTCTATGGCTGAAAAGACGGCGATTGGTCACTTTTTGGCATTGCTAAAAATGTCACGTTAAGAGAAGGTGACTAGTCTTCTTTTCTCCCTGTTTTGTAACCGTTCCATAACATAAACTCCGTAGCTAACAGTACCTGCAGAAACATTATTCATCTTGAAGGTCAAGGCATGAAGTTTTCTGGGATACTGTGGCTTCTTTTTTTGTGGCAAATTCTGCAACTCCAGCTTTCACTGTCATTAGACAGGGGAAATGAGACAGATAGATTGTCCCTTCTAGCCTTTAAAGCTCAAATTTCAGATGATCCTCTGGGAATACTCGGTTCCTGGAATGAATCCAACCACTTTTGCAACTGGTCGGGTGTCATTTGTGGAAGCAAACGCCAGCGAGTCGTCGAACTTGACCTGCATGACAGCCAGCTTGTTGGCAGCCTAGCTCCGAACATCGGAAACTTAACTTTTCTGAAATCAGTCAAGCTGTATAAGAACAGCTTAAGCCACCGAATCCCTCCGGAATTGGGCTATCTATTCCGCCTTCAAAGGTTGAACCTCAGCGAAAACATGTTCGTCGGTGATATTCCGATCAGCATCTCAAATTGTTCTAGCCTAGTCGTCTTTGATGTCTCCTATAATAATTTGACAGGCAAAATTCCTGCAGAATTTGGATCACTGCCGAAGCTGCAGAAACTTATGTTGGTGACAAATAATATAGTTGGCACTATACCTCCATCTCTGGGAAATCTTTCTTATCTTGAGAGCTTATACGGGACGAGGAATAATTTGCATGGAGCGATTCCATATAGCATTGGACGCTTAGAAAGATTAAAATATTTGTACTTCTGTTCCAATAATCTGAACGGTACGATTCCTCCCTCCATTTTCAATCTATCTTCTCTTCGGCATCTGTCTCTGCCCCTTAATCAACTTCACGGGATCCTACCAACCCACCTAGGAAACACTCTTCCTCACCTTGAAAATCTAAACATTTACAAAAATCTGTTCAGTGGAATCATTCCTCCAACAATTTCAAATGCCTCAAGCCTTTTTCGACTTAGTGTTGGAATGAACAAGTTCACTGGAAAAGTACCTTCTCTCGCTAAACAGCCAAAACTACAGATGTTGTTAGTGGATGGTAATAGCCTTGGGAATGGAGAAGAGGATGACCTCGGCTTTCTCAGCTCCTTGGCGAACTGTACGGATTTAAGGATCTTGGGTATAAGTGTCAACAATTTTGGTGGGATGATGCCTACAATAATAAGCAACTTCACTAAGCTTGAATTTATAGAATTTGGAAGAAACGAAATACGAGGAAGAATCCCACCTGACATCGGAAATCTCATCCACCTGAAGGCTTTGAGTTTTGAGACAAATCATTTAACTGGCACCATACCAAGTTCCATTGGTAAGTTGCAAAATTTAGGCGACATGTGCCTCCAGGGAAACGAACTATCAGGGCGCATCCCATCTACTATGGGGAACATGACAACGTTATGCGGTCTTAATTTAAGTAAGAATAATTTACAGGGAAGCATTCCTTCGAGTCTTGGAGATTGCCAAAAATTATTATCCATGGATCTTTCTCGGAACAACCTAAGCGGTTCCCTACCAAAAGAAGTGTTTCAAATTTCGTCCTTAACAAAGTATTTAGTTCTATCAGACAATGAGCTTGCAGGTTCCCTCCCCACGGAAGTGGGTCAGTTGGTGATGCTTGGCGCTTTGAATATTTCAAACAACCAATTGTCCGGTGAAATTCCTGAAAGTCTTGGCAGTTGTAGAAGCTTGGAGTATATGTCCCTGGCTGGCAACTTTCTTGAGGGGACCATTCCCGAGTCTTTAAGTTCTTTGAGAGCTATTCAAGGTCTTGATCTCTCTCACAACCACCTTTCTGGCCAAATCCCAGAGTACTTGGCAGGATTGAAGTTGCTAGAATCCTTAGACTTGTCGTTTAATGACTTTGACGGCGAGGTGCCCCTCAAAGGAGTATTCGCCAATCAAAGCCAAGTCCAAATTATGGGAAACAGTAAACTATGCGGAGGAACACCTCAGCTAAACCTGTCAAGATGTAGTTCCAGTGAGCTAACAAAGAAATATAAGTTGATCGCTGCGATTGTTTGCCCGCTTCTGGGATTAATCTCGACGGCCTTCTTATTGACATTCCTTTGCTTCAGAGCAAGAAAAACCAAAAAAGCTCAAGGATGTAATTTCATAAGCCCCTTTTGGCAAGTAAGCTTTGAAGATATTAGTAAGGCAACTGATGGATTCTCTCCAGCCAATTCGATTGGTGCAGGTGGTTTTGGCTCTGTGTACTATGGCATTCTTGAACGAAATGAAGCTCCCATCGCTGTGAAAGTGTTTAACCTTTTAACCAAAGGAGCTTCTAAGAGTTTTATGGCAGAGTGTGAAGCCTTGAAAAACATCAGGCATCGAAATCTTGTGAAAATACTAACAGCATGTTCGAGCGTCGATTTTCAAGGTAACGATTTTAAAGCCTTGGTGTATGAATTCATGGTTAACGGTAGTCTAGAAAGGTGGCTGCACCCCATTGATGAACCAGAAGAGGTACAGGGACCAAGAACTTTGAATCTTCTGCAGAGGTTAAGTATTGCAATAGATGTGGCTAGTGCGATTGACTATCTGCACCATGACTGTGAACCGCCCATTGTTCACTGTGATCTAAAACCAAGCAATGTTCTTTTAGATGGTGATTTGGCTGCTCGTGTGGGAGATTTTGGATTAGCTAGATTCCTTCTAAATACTTCCAATCAATTATCTTCCGAGCAGAGCATCTCCCTTGGTATAAAAGGAACCATTGGTTATGCACCTCCAGGTAATGTTACATGAATCCTATTTCCTTTTTTAGCTTTTGATTGCCGTAATTGATAACATTCTTACAAAATCTGTGTAACGAACTACAGAGTATGGAATGGGGAGTGAGGTGACAACTTACGGTGATATATACAGCTATGGAATCCTACTGTTGGAGATGTTTACAGGAAAGAGACCAACTGATAACATGTTTAGAGACGGACTGAACCTTCACAACTTTTCTGAAACAGCCCTGAGGAGCCATGTGCTAGAAATTCTGGACCCTTCACTCCTAGCTGAAAATGAGGAAACAAGCTGCATTGATGCCCATTCTGGGATGGCTCATCCTGTAACCCGCGAATCTCTGGAGGCTTTGACGTCAATTGTGAAGATTGGAGTGGCCTGTTCTGAAGAAATTCCGAGAAAACGAATGGACATGGGCACTGTGGTAGTCGAATTGCGAAGGATCAGAAACATTCTTTCCGGAGCTAAGACGCGCAGCTGAGACGAGCAACACCTCACCCTCATATAATGTAAAATAATATAAATTTGTGATAAGTTTTTATATATATTGATATATATAGACTTTAGATTTGTGTACCTAATTATATGTAAAAACTATATTGTTTACATATATATCATGTAATAATTTTATTATAAGTATTAGCACTCATGGTTATTTTGGCCAATTGATCTTTCATTATGCTAGTTTTAGTAACTCTCGGTCTTTACATTTCTTCCTAGCTGCTTAGCCTGTAGCAGGTATTTGCTTCATTGCCTTAGGTATTAACACTACTGCTTTCAACTAAAATGATTTTAAATTTTAACCAATCTATAGTTGTAGTTGGTAGTTAAAATCATGTAATTAATACCTGGGCTGA
The DNA here is from genome assembly GCA_025629805.1 of Erythroxylum baracoense. Taxonomy (NCBI): domain Eukaryota; kingdom Viridiplantae; phylum Streptophyta; class Magnoliopsida; order Malpighiales; family Erythroxylaceae; genus Erythroxylum; species Erythroxylum baracoense. Next base: position 41,752,240 of record JAOTAY010000005.1, read on the forward strand.
TATTATTAACCGTGCTGACAAGAACGATAATAATAAATGAGTGGTCGATTCCATCAATTTTTAAAATAATTTTTAAAATTAAGATATAAAATAATATTTTTAATTAAATTCCGAGCTTCAGATGCTCAAGTTTAGCGCCGTTGAAGTCAAACTCTTCTTAAGTTGTTTTGCTTTAAAAAAATTAGACCTGAACTTATTAAAAACCCCTAAGGTCCATACACCGAGCCATCCCTCTCAGTCTCTGATCAGATACACGCAACAGATTAAGATGCGGTACTAGGTAAGTTGGATCGGCTGTAAGCCTGTAACTGAGATGAGATTACAATAGCTCACGTGTGGCTTCCAAGTTTACCGTTTATTGCGTGGTTAAGAGGGTAAAACTGATTCTAAATTTTGATTTCGGTCGCATCATTATTAATGCGATAAAAATTTATAATATTTAATATTATTCTAAGTTTACTATGTAAAATGATATGATCTACAGCTCCTGTCCTAACTCTGGAGCTTTTGCAGACCGATCTACTTCTACCTCCACTGCCATCCACGCCGCAGCCGAAGTTTATGATCTGTCTGTCGACTTATGTGGTGGTCAGCGAATTTAGGTTTCTTCAGTTGAACAAGAAGACCCAGCACCACCGCCAACACCGGCAGTTGTCATGAGCTGACGCTCTCGACGCCGTGCACTTTACGTTAGTAAAACCAATCAAAACCTCAACTTTTGCAACAAAGGTTTACAACAATCTATGACTACAGTCTTTCTTATCATGGTTTCCACAATCTTGACACGTTGGGCCCGAAGAACCTAAAATTGCAACGCCTGGAATAGAAAAGAAGTTAGACGGTGATTCTTTATAAATAGAATAGAGTAAGGAAACGAAATAAGTATTATTTAATTTAGTTTATTTATTAAAAATTTTAATAATAATACAATGTAATATTTAGTTTGAAAATATAAATTTAAAATGATCAAAAATAATTAACAAAAAAATTAAAAATTATTAGCCCCTACTAATTATATTATTATTATTCTTATTATTATTATTATTATTAAAATTTTCTTTTTCTTCTTCTTTTTATTAATAATTTTTTCTTCTTCTTTTTATTAATAATTTTTTCTTACTATTATTATAATTAAGTAATTATACAATCTGTCTTATCGTATCTTGGTTTCCACTTTCCACTTTCCACATCTTGACACATTGTTGGGCCCGATTCCCGAAGGACCTGAGTTGCTTGCAACCAGCAACGCTAATACTAACTTACTAAGACCTTGTAGCAAATTCGAGGACAAATTATTATGATGATCAAAAATAGAAGCAGAGGTGTTATTCTTGATATTATAATGACAATGGTGGTGAGAAGGTTGACTCTCTCAAGACCGGATTCCTCCAATTTTGTCGTGTCTAATGTTTTAATAAGCCTTGATCATTCATGTTCTGCAGCGTGAGACAAGGAGCCGTCGCGAGTAGTAGGATGACACCTAAACCAACACCAAGTGCGGCGGCAGTGGCATTTAGGCCGTTGATCTGATCAATATTAGCGAGATTGATACTTTCATGGTGTTGGTGGTGAAAGAAGTTGCCGGAGCCACCACGAAGACATCTCTAACACACATGCCCATTTTGATGACTCACGCCTATTTCAGTGACTCACGCCTATTTAATAATTTTAGTAATTAATTTTAAATAAGTAAATTTCATTATATTATGTGATAATTAAAATCACAATAACATTAAAATATTATAAATTTTAATGATTAGGTTTAATTTAATTATAAAAATTTTAAACGTTTAATTTTTTAATTTATATTTTAAATTTTAATTTACGATATAAATTAAAATTTTGTAAATTAATTAATTTTTATAAGCTAAAATAAATCAATTAATTAAATTTCAAATTAAAAAAGTATATTCTTAAATCTCTCTAAAATCTTAATTTTAATTTATTATAAAAACAAAATTTTAAGATAATTTTTGTCCTTTTTATCTTTGTTACGTTGACATTGAACCAATTTAAAAACTTGATCTTACTGCTTAAATGTTATATTATATATATTTATTTATAAAAAACAAAATACTATTCTTTTATAAAAAGCGGAAATTACAATCGTACCCCTTATAACCAACTCCATTATTACAGTCGAAAAGAAGAAACTCTGGGTCACAAGTACAAACCGATCAATTTGCCCATTTTGATGCTATTATCTACGGAGTGATGGACAACGAGAACGAGTAGGATGCGCTCTTCAACCGACATGATGGGTCATGTCTGCGCCGCCGTCAGTGCGAGGAAGATTAGCCCGGAGAAATGCCGACAAGAGCCTACGGTGTAAGTATCTGTTGGAGTTAGCCGGAGGAGGATGACCGGGATCGTGTCCGGGATTTGGTCCCGTCGGTGGATAGTCGTCGACGGCTACTTCTGTCGTCTTCTCGTTTCCTATGACGTTGATGAATGGTGAATCTCAAATCAGTTAGGAGTTATGTTTCATTGGAGAAAGTCAACTTCGTACATGATATAAGTATAACCATACCTGCAAGAGAAGTGATCTTTGGTGCAGAGCATATCAGAACGAATACAAATAACTGAAGAAACGGCACGGCCATCTCTCTCTCTTGAGCTTTTGGAGATACTTGAGAAAAATGACGAGTGCTTAACACTGAGCAATAGATATACACATATATATAATCTTAGAACAATAGTATTTTATAATATTTAATTTATTTTTGTTTCAACAAATTAACTTAGACCGTTTATTCCCAAAATAATTTATAGTAAATACAAAATAAAGAATTTTATCCGTTAAATATTAAAAAAATCAAAGAATTTAAAATATGATTAAAAGACGTTGTCTTTATAAAAACAAATTAGTTTATAAAAATTGACTATTTTTTCTTTTTTTGAAACGGAGGAATCCGCAGCAGCTATCCTTTGGATGCGCATCGGATAAATCTTCAGATTGATACAATAGTCTATAAATTACGCCAATTAAATACTCCGTACTAGGCAAGTCTTATACGACATACTCGATTGACCGTTTGTCAGTTTTTCATAACAAGAATTATTAAGATAAATCACAGTGTTTAAAAACTGAACCGAAAGTTAAACTAATAAGATAAAATATCTAAGATTTAAAAGGTTCAATTAGTATTGAACATTAATTAAAAATTAAATAAAATGAAAGAATTTAAAATATGATTAAAAGATATTACTATTTATTAATTGAAGAATTTTAAGTTTAATTGAAAAGAGATATTTTTAATAAAAATTTATTTATTTATTTATATTTATAATAACTTATTAATTTATAAAAATTAGCTAGTTAATTAATAAAATAATTAATTTTTAACAACACGAGTTATTTAACCGAAAAGTTGAGAATCGAATAAAGATAAAACTCAAATTGAATATTGAAATATTCAAAAAAATTTACGGTTGAACTTATGAATCAGTTGAATTTTTGGATCATTAAAATTTAGTAATAGTTCAAAGTTATATCATTACCGATTGACTTAAGATAAGTGGATCATTGACTCATTCAAGAATCTTCTTCACCTGAGATAGTGGATTATTACCCGATAAACTATATCACTACGTATCGTCAAATCTGACATGATTTCAAGCGATTGTTAATTGTTTGCTTTCCTATTTTGGTTCAAGGATTCATCTCATTGTGGGAACTGGGAAGTGTTAGATGAAAAACAAAATAAAAGAAAACAAAGATTTATAGGGAGATGTAGCAAAACTGAACTCTTTCTCTTCCTGCTATGGATAAAGACAACTGGTACAGATAAGCACCGATGATAGTGTTGGGTCCAATGTTATGAAAAGTACATCGAAATTATCAAAATTGAAAATTATTGACAATTTTTTAAAATTATAAATTTTAATTTTCTTCAAATTATAAAATATTTTATGCAATGAATAATTAATTTATTATTCAATTAATAAGGTCTTAAGTCATTTATAATTCAATTTCATATAAACTTTGACACATAATTTATATAATTATAAAAATAAAATTATATATAATTACCCTCATTAATTTATAATTCAATTCACAAAATTCCTAACAAATAGTTAATAGAAATATAAAAATTAATATTATAAAAGTTGCGAATACCGTACTGGACTCGGTACCAGATTAAGTTCTGGTACGGTACTGTACCAGTACCGGTCAATACCGGGTACTATTTCAGATAATTTTTTATATTTATGAAATAGTTTCTGAAATTTTTAAAATTTGCAAAATAGTCCACTGATATATTGTACAGTTATATACTGTATACTTTACATATTTACATCAACCCTGTTTTCAAAAATCATAATAATAATTGATAATCACAATTAATAATTTAATATAAAATGACAATAATTTTTAAATATTTCATATATAAATAATAACCACAATTAATATGAAAAAAGACAATCATCATAATATAAATATAAAATAAGAATAATACAAAGT
>JAOTAY010000005.1:41782901-41792946 GCA_025629805.1 Erythroxylum baracoense
GTAGCGTCGTCTACCATTTCATCTACATCACTAACAAGTTCTCCATACTCATCACTATCATAACATTTATCTTCATCATTTGCATCACCTACGTCAGCTTCATCTGGTCCATTATCTTCATTCAGACCATTACCTTCATCTCCTTGCTCTAAACCCTCTTCCACATCTTCATCCAGACTATTACCTTCATCTCTTTGCTCTAATTCATCTTTAACATCTTCATTCGGACCATTACTTTCATTTGGTGGCTTTAAATTGTCTTCATCCTCTTCGACCTTCCATATTATTATCAACTTCATTCTCCATATCTGCATCATTTTTATTTTCATCCTCCACATTTGGCACATTGTCTACATTACCTACATTACCTCCAACTACATTATTAACATCCTCACCATTTTCTTCAGCTACATTACCCTCATTAACCCCATTACAATCATCCTCAATCACTTCAATAGGGGTATCCACACCATGTTCAAGATAAATATCAATACCACTCGTACACATCATCTGACTAACCATATCTAACACACTAGCATCATCTTGTACAACTCTCAAACCATTACATAGTTCAAAACTAGGAATAAGATAAAATATCTTCTTCACATTGTTAGACCCACTTCTTTTACATACATCAAGCGTCGGGTAGGGCCGGTCGGGCTGGCAGGGCCGGAATTGACATCCCTATTCATATCCACTTGATTTAGACCAAAAAAACAATAAAATCAATAAACAAAATTTAATTTAATTGAGTTTTGGGATAGATTTAGGTTTAATAATATTAAGAGACAAATTAAAGGTAGCTAATATTACTAAAAAGTTAAGAGACCCAAGGCTTAAGTGATTCAGACATGTTAAAAGGAGACATCCTGACGCTTTAGTGAGAAGATACAAAATTATACTTAGGGACTGTAAGAAGAAAAAAGAAAAGTCTAAGAAAAATTGGGGGAGGTTATCAATAATGATACGCCTCTGTTGGAATTTAATGAAGACATGGTTCTCAATAGAAAACTTTGACATACTAAGATATAGGTAGAGGATCTAAGAGAAAGAGTTTTTTAAATTTTATTTTGAGTTTTATGCTTTGTATTTAATCTTATTCTTTTATGTGTAGTTCTTCTCTAGGGATGACAAAAGGGTCTGAGTCCAAGTCAATGAGCCAGGCCCGTGTCGATTTGGCCTTGGGTAGGGTTGCGCTGGCCCGGCCCTACTCGAGGCCCAACAAGTAATGACAAAATGACGTCGTTTTTGCTTTTTTTCAAAAAAGAATAATTCTGGCTAAGCCTAGACGCAAGAAAGCAAGGGTCGAGCTTGGGCCATCCCTATCCTTCTTCCTTAGTTATTTAGTCTAAATGTTTTCTTACATAACCTAAGTGTATTTTCTTGTAATGTGTATATATATTATATATGGCTTTGTTGTAAATAGTTTCTCCACCGAACAAGACTACATATTTTTGGATTTTCTCAGACCATATATTGAGTGGAACTTTTATTGGATTATTATTGTAATTTTAGCATTTCGAGTCAGGCTTCAAATTAAAAAAAAACGTAGTCGAGCTTGATTGAGCTTGAATTTAATTTGACTTGTCTCATACTTTAATTTTAACCCAAATTTCAATTAAATTTCAACCTATAAAAGATTAGGACTTGCGCCAACCCCATTGCCAATTCACATCCAACATAATTAGCTGAAGTACTACAAGAAATTACTCATGTTGTCTGTCCAAGTAAGAAAGTTCTCTTTTTCCTTTAAGGAGAAAAAGAAATAAATGAAACCTCCAAGTTAAAACGACTCATAACATATTAACAGAAACCATTTCCTACGAATAGAAGCTGTGAGGAATCCTAAATAAAGCCTACGAATAGAACTACACATAAAAATAATTGAAACCTCCAAGGTAACATGCTATCAGAAGCCATGTCAGATGAAGTATAAGGAAGGACCTCAGGTGCAAGTTTTGGTGCAGATAGCGTCCCCATCACTTAGTCAACGTTGAATTTGTAAGCAATGCTATGTTTGGGCTTAGAAGCGAGGCTCCTAAGCTTTCGGCGTACAAAATGGTTACATAAGCCAATATTTCTGGTGTTGACTTCTTTCGCATCGCAGCTATGTTGCTTATAAAGCGGATTTCCCTTTCTAGAGGAAAATATCCCTTCAGAATTATTCACTCTGTCAAGCATTTGCTTCTGTTCCAATCTTTCCACATGTATAGTGCATAGATATGGATGTTCCTTTTTTTTTTTTTTATCCATCATACCACAATCACAATTATTGAGATAAAGCCACAAGAAAGCTCTGAAAAGGACAAGAGGTATTGTTTGTTTTGTACCCTATCGGAGTTCCAATCACGGGAAGAGCAAGTTTTTCTTCCTGAAAGTTGATAGAAACTGGTACGTAGGAAACACAGAAGAGATCATATTTCTTTTCACTTGGCTGTATTAACCCATTTGAGTTATTTTCATAACGTGATTGCTAACAAATTCTGGCCCTACAAAGACATCAACACAGGTGGCCCCAGTTCAACTCCTGCAACCAACCACTACAACGCAATGATGAGATAAGTTGTTGAACCAAGACAGGAAGGCTAATCATTCATTTGAGTTTGATTATGCCTTGGAAATTATGCTTACTTGAACGAAAATAGAATAAGGAGGAGACAAGTCCAGCACAAATAAAGGATAGAGTTAGGTAGTGTTACAGTACATGTCGAATGATTAAGGCTTAGTTTGGGAGAGAGACGGCGGTGGACAACCTGCTGAAATGATAGTATTTGAGATTGCTATTTTAGTAATTGCTAGAATGTGAAAATAGATGTTTGGCAAATGCCGTTACGATTGTTGAAAAGAGATAAAATGACTAAAAAGTCTATTGATTTAATAATTTATTAATTGTTGTATAAATAATTAAAAATATATTATTAATCATATAAATTTAAAATTATAAATAAAAATAAAATAAATTTAGTAAATAAAATATTTCATAAAAATATATTATTAGTCATATTAATTAAGAGTATAATGAAATATAATACTTGTTATGAAGGTTATTAATGAAAAATAAAATTTCTACCGCAGGAGCCGTTTCTTACTATAATCTTCTTTCTGTTTATTGATTTTTATGGTGGTACCGCACTTTTTTCCAACTTCCGGTTTTTAACTGCGGATCCAAACATGTGACTACATTTAAAAACTACAGTAAATAAATACTTATTTCTATAATACCGCAGATCCAAACGCAACCTTTATATTACGTGACGAAAGCCGCGGAGATTACCAGTTTCGTTCTTTTCCCGAGTCTTCCACCGGACCACTGTCTGATATAAGATTTATATTCGTCCTATCACCGGACCACTGTCCCGTCTAACATTTATGCAATGCCCTATTACCGGACCACCTTCTCATCCGTCCGGTGGTGGCGATAACAATAGTGGAATTTTTATAGCAATGTTCTAATGTTGAGAACTTTAGTACCTTTTTCATATTTTTGTTTCCAATGGATTAAACTTTGGTAAATTTCGGAATTGGTTTAGGCTTACCCAAACTTCTTCAGCTCGATTCAACTTAATCCTAAAGTCAATAGATCTACTCGAAATGATTGAGTTTCATATTTAAGTCAAGGTTTTTTAAAGTTCTAGGTCGGAATTAAAATTGAATTATCGAAATGAAGCTAAAATTTTTTAAATAAAATGATGTTATTTTAAATAAATATATATATATTTATAGATGTAATTGAGTTTGAGTTCGAACTTATAATTTTGAATTCGATCCAGTTTATTGTCAAAAGTAAATTTATCAAAATTAGACTAATAAAATAAGGTTTTTATTATAATTAATTAATATTATTTTATTTTATATAAAAATTGAGAATTTAAAATTACAATAACATTGGTTTTGAAAATAATTATATTTGTTTTGTTGGTACGGTATTAATTACCTATATAATTACTTGCCCACTACAGCACATAGCATATAAAGAAACAATACTTGGCTTTCCATTAAGTTCTGTTTACCTAATCTTTCCTTATTTCGTACTGCAGTACCCTTTATAAAGGTAATTACCTAGTGAATTGCATCCGTAAAAACACGTTTGAATGAAAAAAAAACTTATACTTCTAAGACTCAATAAGATCATTTCGTTGTTCTTGCTTCAATTCTACAGTTCTCTTCACAGGTATATAAGTTAAATTCTGTCACTACCGAGACTGTTAGAATTGGATTTCCACAGAAATTAAAGCAACTCACTAGTTTTGTCTTTACAGAAGAAACCCTTTTTATCATACTCAGGTTTACATTGAAGAAGATGACACATCCTTTGAAGAATTAGCATCCATTGTAACAGAAGAAGAAGCACCATTCTCAGTATCCTTGCAAGCAACGTTTTTGTCCTCAGCTTTATCTGTGGCTCTTCTCTTGCCCAGCCACTTCGGGCCAAAACCAGAATAATAGAAGAAATTTTCATCGTCGGTATTCTGAGATTGCTTTTTCCTTGTTGACAGCTTTCTTCGACCGCTTCTTGGCCCTTTCAGAGTCGACCTCACACGTTCCCTGTCAAATAGACCACCATTTTTAAGTTTGGAAGTTGAGGATTGCGTAAGGTTTAAGTGCACAATATCGTTACGGGAGCCTTTTCCTTTCACGTAATGATCACTCTCGTTCTTTTCTTTCAATTTTAGTGATCGGTAGAGGTTTGATGTTCATCGTTAATCTCGAATTATACGTACTCATCAACTATTGAACAGCTTTAGAAACCCTAATCCACATAAAAAGTAAATTTTCGACAAGAAATATTGTTGAATATACGAAAGATTACCTTCGAACTGCGTCAATGGAGTCTTCAACCGTCTCATTTTCCTTAAACTTGCTTCCTTCTTTGAACTGGAAAGGGAAAGCAAGATTGTGAAATGAGAAAGAATCAAAAACATGGATGAGATACACGACAAATACTCAATAAACTGGAATTCCATTTAAAAATCAATACGTGACAAAATAAGAAAAAAACCTAGTTAGAGATTTACTCCAACTTGACCCAAAAACTAAATGCAATATAAAAACCTAAACTATTTCAAAAATACATGGAAAATGAAGAGGGCATAAAGACGAAATTCCAAGATTAGGGTTTTAGTAGATCTATAAACAAGAACGGAGAGACTAACCTCTTCTTCAGATAAAGGAATCACATCCCATGGAGACTGGTTAAGCTGGCATGAGTATGCTTGTACCGGCTCAACTCCAGACTCTTGCATAAACAAGACTATGGAGAACTTTCCGCTCTTTCGAATCCTCATACTGATGAATTGGGGTTTGGTAGATAAAACCAAAAAAATGAGACGCATGTACAGACTTTGACGAAAAACTTCCCTTCAGTTTGTCTAAAAAGTGCACCAGAAGACAAGAAAGGACAAGCTTATTCTTCCATCTTGTCAAATCGTGTGGAAATCGGTTACTAGGGTTAATGAGATTGTAAGAGAAAATTGTATATGAACAAATGGAAATGTAAGAAAAAGGAAAACAGACAAGGGACGCCACGTTCTTTAATTGATTTTATGTCAAACATGATCAAGAATTGACATAATTATGTTTCATTTTATAATTTTTTTAAGAAAAATTATCTAATAGTTAACAATAACGTTGTATATTATTGGATTTTTCCGAACCTCTTTAATAATTAGATAAAACTACGTATTATTAAATCTTTTTAAAATATAACATATTAGTGAGATTTTTATTGAGTTATTGTTAGTATTATATGTTTCATTTTGTAAATTTATTATACGTGTTGTTAAATTTTTATGTCGATTAAATATTAAATTTAAAATTAATTTATCTATATAATATGTATAATTCAATTGTGAAAAAATGAATAATTTATATATGAATTTGTATTAATTTAATCCAATAATAAAGTTTACATAGAGGGATAAATTTTGTAAATATTCATATATGTCTAGTCAGTGCATTAAATGTGTCAAAATTTCACATTAATTACAACGAAGAATTAAAAATTGTTTACACGATTACATAATTTAATACATTAAATATTTAATTAAGATACGATTTTATTTATGTATAAATTATTTATCTTTTTTTAGTTGGATGTTAATATGGAAATTTAACCAATATTATAAATTTTAAAATAAGATGATTCATAAACTTAATTAGTGAGATTAAAATTTTATGGTTGACCTAATTAAATATGACATTTGGATTTTCTTTTATTATTACAACAATGTTTTTTAAGTGATAGAGTCCGTTTCTTGGCTTTGGAAGCATCTTAATTAGGAGAATTCCATCTTCCCAAGACACTTTGGTCTTACGAATTGAATAGTGTATCTTTGGGTTATACCAGAAGCAGAAAATTTTTAATTTTTCGTTTGATTTAACTACAAAAATTTTAAAATATATAATTTTTAATTCCATTTTTAACATTTATGTTTGATTTACTTTAATAACTTTTGTTTTTAAAAATGGTTAATTGATTAATTACTAGGTCAATTTTTGTAAGTTAATAAATTTTTATAAATCAATTAATTTTCATTTAATAATTTTCAATTAAATTTCAAATTTTTCAATAAGTAAAAATAATCTTTTTTAATAACATTTCAAATTTTTTAATTTTATTAATCTTTAGCTTTTTATGACGGTATAATATCGATTAAATATTTTAAAACGTATACTTCGTATTTTACCGGTTTAACTTCCGGTCTAGTTTTTAAAATATTGCAAACAATTGATGCCTTAAAAAAGTAAAGGATTGGCCAAAAAATAGGAAAAACATGCTTTAGTGAAGTTAACTTGAATTATCAAAATGAACAATGAAGTTATTGAGATATTGTAATATTGTGATAATATTTTGTGGCATAATATTAGGAAGTAATCTTATTTTAGGATTCTTGTTTTAGGAAACTTCCCTTTGTTACGTGGCCGTGAGAATTCCTAGGCCTTCAAGGAATTGATATATATTTTGTGTATAAATACTCTCTGTAATCAATGAAAACGTAAGAGAACTTTTCCATTTTTACTTGGTATCAGAGCGTAGGTTATATCCTAGGGAACTTTGAACACAAAACCTACGAGAGTTCATAAGGTGAGAGACTCAAAACTCAAAACCAAATTTTTAATAATAACCATTAGACATTATGGCTGGATGAGGGGATGATCAAAGCAAGAAACTTGAGCTTACATCTCCATATTTTCTTGGCTCTCAAGATAATCCAGGGAATGTGATCACGCACATTCAGTTGTGTGGTGAGAACTATGACGAGTGGGCGAGGTCCATTCGTTTGTCATTGAAGGCAAGGAGGAAATTTGGCTTTTTTAATGGGACTGTCACCAAGCCGGAGGAGAAAGAAAGAATCAAAGATTGGCAAACGGTTCACTCGATGATTGTTTCATAGATTATGAACACAATCGAACTGAATCTCTGTTATACTCTTTTGTACTACGAAGATGCTAATTTACTGTGGAAGGACTTAAAAGAACGATTTTGTGTTGTCAACGGACCAAGAATTCAACAACTCAAGTCGTCTCTTTGCGGATTGTAAACAATCTAAGAACGAGGCCAAGGTTAATTACTAATGCCTTCTCAAGCAATTGTGGGACAAACTCGCAAATTATGAGCTATTTCCAAGCTGTGAGTGTGGTGGATGCATGTGTAATCTTGGTGCAAAATTTGCAAAAATCTAGGGGGAGGATCACTTGCATCATTTTCTTATAGGTCTTGATGGTGCCTACGGCGTGGTGAGATCTAATATACGCTTGTTAGACCCACTTCCTACATTAAATCGTGCTTCAAAAGGTGCATTTGCATGTATAACTAAAGATAAACGTGATGATGTTATAGCCTTCAAGGTGTACCCAGATCTGAAAGGAAAGGGAAAAGTTGATAATTCTCATAAATTTTGCCATCATTGCAACCGTGAAGACCATGACGAGAGCGGGTGTTTTCAACTTATTGGGTTCTTTGATTGGTGGAGGGATCGTCCTCGTGGTGGACGAGGCCTAGGACGAGGTGGCGCTACAGCAGGTCGTGGCAGAGGTCAGGGCGGAGCTGCCTTGGGTCGCAACAGAGGCACACCTTCACAAGTGCGCGCATACATCATTACTGGCAGCAGTGCTGACGCATAGCAAGGGGTGTAACGCAGAGACAGGTGAGTGGCAGCAAGCCGTCGGGACTAGCGGGGCTTTCTACAACACAGTGGTAGCAACTTTTGGACCTTTTAAATATTTCTAAAAGGCACTCCGATCGGTTGAATGGTAAGAGTATTGTGTCTTCCTGGATAATTGACACAGGAGTTTTGAACCACATAATAGGAGATTTATCTTATATGATAAATGTGCCAAAAATTGCGAATTGTCCTGTGGGATTGCCAGATGGGAAGAAGGTCAATGCAAATCAAGAGGGAAGCACAATATTGGATGGAGGATTAAAACTTGATCCTGTTCTTTATGTGCCTAAATTGACATGTAGTTTAATTTCTGTGTCTCAGTTGATAGATAAGTCAAATTGTATCGTTTAATTCACTAATAACTTGTGTGTTATACAGGACCGTATGATGAGGATGCTGATTGGAGCGGGTGAACAAAGGGATAGACTCTATTTTTTCTGTGGTGTTCCTCAAGTGCAAGCTTTGACTGTTGATAGAGAGACTTCAATGGACTTATAGCATAGACGATTGGGACATCCATCAAAGAAAGTAGTAAAGTTAGCACCCAATGTGACTCATTCTTGTATGAGAAAAAATAAAGCATGTGATGTATGTCAAAGTACAAAGAAGACTGGAGATATGTTTCCTATTAGTGAACATAAAGCTAATGGTGTTTTTGATTTGATAAACTGTGATTTCTGGGGGGCTTATAAGACACAATCTTGTGGTGCGTCATAATTTTTGACTATAGTAGATGATTATTCTCATGCAACTTGGGTTTACTTGTTATATGACAAATGAAAGTTAAAAAGATGTTTTTGAATTTTGTTGCTATGGTTGATCGTCAATTCAATAAAAAGATGAAGTTTGTGCATAGTGATAATGGAACCGAATTTCCTTGCTTACTTGACTATTTTAATGAAAATGGGATCATATTCGAGACATCTTGTGTTGGAATCCCACAACAAAATGGAAGGGTTGAATGTAAGCATAGACATATTTTGAATGTTGCTAGAGCTCTCAAATTTTGGGGACATTTGCTTGTATCTTTTTGAGGAGAATGTGTCGTGGTAACTTGTTACTTGATAAATAGCTCCCTCTGGCATGCTTAGAAACAAAACTCCTTATGAATTGTTGTTTGGAAAAATTCCATCTTATGACCAGTTGCGTGTGTTTGGTTCTCTTTGCTATGCCCATAATCAGCATCACAAAGGTGACAAATTTGTTATTAGAAGTCGAAAATGTGTATTTGTGGGATATACTTTTAGAAAGAAAGTGTGGAAGACGTATAACTTGGAGATAGGTGAATACTTTGTCTCTTGGGATGCCAAATTTTTTGAGGATGAATTTCCTTTTGCTAATGAGCATAAGTCTACAGAACATTTAATCTTTCAGAAGCTATGAACTATGATTATGAAGATTGTTCTTACTGTATTAGTTTGATTGAATGTCATGATAATAAAGTGGATGACTTGTATGAGAATGATGTGCATGAGCCTGACTGGTATGACATGGTTGTGAATCATGATGATGCATTTGCTTATTTATCCTCCTCCCATTCTTCTGATTTTTGTGCATGTGAGGGTGACGTATCATGTGCCTATTGTTTAGAGATAGATAGCTGGCTTTCCATTCCGCATGATTTTGATGCATTATCTTGTTTTGATTATGATATTATTGCTAATTCTACACTTGATAGCCTTGAGGAAGGTGTGTTTCTTGATTTTGAAGGAACAGATGATAAAGGAGCTGTTATACAAGCTACAAACGTAGTGTTTAGCCCAATTCATATAGGTATTTAGGTCATATTTACATTCATTTTGCATATCCATTCATTCATTTTAGTAACATTTTTAGGTTAATTTATTTATTTTCATTGAGTTTGTTATTTATTTTATTTT
>JAOTAY010000005.1:41800033-41817157 GCA_025629805.1 Erythroxylum baracoense
GGAATAGCTGCTAGTGCTTATGCTGCTAGATATGCCATCCAGGCATGGCAGGCATTCAAAGCAAGACCTCCAACTGCTAGATTGCGCAGATTTTACGAAGGTGGGTTTCAACCCATCATGACAAGGAGAGAAGTTGCTTTAATACTTAGAGTCAGGGAAAGTACTACAGTAAACAAGGTTAAAGAAGCACATAGAAGAGTGATTGTTGCAAACCATCCAGATGCAGGAGGAAGTGATTATCTAGCATCCAAAATAAATGAAGCAAAAGATATCTTGCTTGGAAAAAAGGGTGGCGGTTCTACATTTTAGTGCAGACTTGACTATCCTAAATCATTCAAACAATAAAGAATCTAAAAGTACTTAGTGCCTTAAAAGATGATTCTTGAAATTAGTTTTGAAAGAAAAACAGATGTACTTGTCCTATTGCTTTTTCTAGTCCCATTTGATGTACAAAATTTGTAAAACTCTGATATGATTGATCCGCACTTAGGATATAGCAAGGGGTCTCTAATATGTTTCTTCAAAATGTAGCCCCTTAAAGACAACAGCTATCGCTACTTAATCTCACACTTTCGGTGGAAAGCTATGGTTTTTGTTTGGTTTGGAAATCACCATAAATTGATTAAATACGTGAAGATTTATGGAGAAGTAGGGAATATATGTGAAGAGAATCACATATTCTCCATAAACCATCTACGTAATCATCAATCTGAAACAAGATTTGGGGATTTTTAGGGTTAGGCGTGTAGATAGTGTGTGAAGTCTCTGGAAATTGTCAAAGAATAATAGAGTCAGTCCAAATGAGGAGTAAAATGAAGAGCATAAAAGACAAAAGCATAAGTCACTCACGTAGAAAGCACATAAGCAAAAACTCAAGTATAAGCAAAAACATAGCACTTCATTAAAAACAAAAGGATGGTCTGCATAAAACAGAGACATACACACTCTTTAGTCTCCACAATATAAATGCATGTATTCAGTCACACAACCAACACATGCATACGAAATCATCTATCTGTTTCAAGTGAGAAGCAAAAGTTTGAGAGTGTTAGAGTACTTTCTAAGAGTACTAGAGAGTTTTGAGGGAAACTCTTACAGGTGTTGAAAAACACTCACCTCTTGTAACCTTTCTTTCTTGAAGCTAGTGGAACCACCAAAGTATGAAATTGATCCTTTAATGTAAATAGCTCAAAGCTATCTACCAAGTAAAAAACATCGTCTTCTTTATTTTTTCTACTGTTAGTATTTCTGCAAAATCAAACTAAGCAACGCAATTCTCTGAGAAAAAGAAAGCTGAAAGATTCAAAGATCTTAACAGTTATTTTTTTCACTAATTACCACATGATCTTGATCTTTAGATCCACATTTCTCAACCTCGCAACTTCTTCATGGAAGTATTGCTAGTGGTAATGTCAGCAAGCTTAGTTCCTGGAAGTTTTGAAATTTTGAACAATTGTTGACCTACAAGTTCATATGTCAAAGAAACCAAATATATAGAATCTAACAAGAAGAAAAAATGGCTCTAGCTCCCTCTCAATTTGTCATAACATC
This sequence comes from Erythroxylum baracoense, assembly GCA_025629805.1. Classification (NCBI taxonomy): domain Eukaryota; kingdom Viridiplantae; phylum Streptophyta; class Magnoliopsida; order Malpighiales; family Erythroxylaceae; genus Erythroxylum; species Erythroxylum baracoense. The sequence continues at coordinate 41,801,585 of JAOTAY010000005.1, forward strand.
TACTAAAATAGAAAATCCTGCATGAGCCTGAAGAAAGCAAAGTAACACAACAATTTCAAGAGTATTTGATCACAAAAGCATCTGAGTTCTCTTTCTGGCAGAGAAATAGAATCCACATGCTTTTTTATCAGAATTTTCTCTTTACCATATATGGATTCAGAGACTCCATAACTTGCACTGTCAATATTTTGGTATTTGAAAATTGGCATGCATCGGTTAATTTCAAATCTTCATTTTTATTCAAGGATCCACAAGCTGAGATGGCAGGAGTGGCTACATCTCCAAGTCTCCAACTTTCCCATCAAACATCAACATTCACTTTTTTCTTACCCGATACAGACCCAACAAGAATATAGAATAATTTAAAATATGGGCAATTTTTTAGTCATCCTCTTCATTGCGGAGGCGAAAAATCAGGAGTGACATAATGTCTTTAGTGTGGCAGATTGGATCGTAGGTAGAAGAAAAGAAGGTGAAGATAATGATGACTATCTGACAGTTAAGGTTGAAAGTCAACATTAATCAACCAATCTGGGCCTTTGTACCTTTTGGTGTGCTAAAAGCATCCATGGAAAGAGCAATGAAGATTACAAGCAAGTTTGGACAAACTAACGCTCTATATTACTAACGCTCAGTATTAGAAGATTAGTTTGTCTCCTGCGACTTAGATATGTCAAAATCCAACTGCAAAACTTTTATCGTTGGATTGCTCTCATCCATTGTGAATTTTAATCTAGACACTAAACTGATCCACGTGGAATGCGCCATTAGAACATAATAGCATAAATTGTTTTAAGCATCATAATATAAAATTTTAAAAGGTAAGCTTTGCCTTTGCACAAATGACAAAGGAGGTGGTGAAAAGTTGTGAAAAGAAACCTCATCTGTATGGTTGACAAGTGGATCGATGGGTCGAACTGTGGCTTAAAATCCAACCGAAATTGAAGGATTAGGCTTACGCATGAACATAATGGGGCTTTGGATTTCTCAAAACATCCCCAAATCTGAAAAGAAATGGCAAAAAAAGACTAAAAGAGTTGTTTCTTACCGCCTCTTTCCTGCCTAGCTTATGTTATGTTAAAAGAAATTTGTGGGAAGATGGAGTTCATATAACCTATTTTTTCTCGCTCTAAAAATGCTCTAAATTACATTCATCTCTAATAACTCGATTAATCTATAAACAACTGATCTTTGCTCAACCTCATCAAGGAGGGGGAGGTCGACCACCATATAATGGCTGCGGAAATGTCGAAACATTCCAAAGCCGAAAAGGGTGACTCGGACTATATTGCTTCGGAAGGTCATCTGGCCAAAAAGGTCAAGATACACAATCACAACGAAGACCCACCACCACAAGCTCCACTCTCTTATTGAGCTGCAGTTTTAGGCGAACAAGTCATGGATGAAGAGGAAAGGAATAACAACTGGCTAATGGAGGACCACGTAGAGATAGAGGAAGGAGATATCAGACTGTTGTAGGGGGAGATAGGAGGGGAAATTGAACTCTCACATACCTTCAGAACGCGGCTAGACAAGCAGTGGGAAAAAGTGGTAATCGTGAAGTTATTGGGCAGACGTATTGGTTTTAAACTGTTAAGCTCTCGCCTGAGATTGGTGTGGAAACTAGTTGGCCTCATGAAGGTGGTCGACTTGGATCACGACTTCTTCTTAGTGAATTTCATGGAAGAGGATGACTTCATTAATGCATTAACAAAAAGGAAATGGGTTATTTTGGGATGCATTATCAGTCCAACGTTGGAGCCCCGCATTTCGGTCGAACCAAGCAAAAGTAACAAGGGCAATGGTATGGATCAGGTTCCCGGATTTTCCGATATCAAGATACCACCCCATAATCCTTACCGCCCTCGGTAATTAAGTCAAAAATATCGTCAAGATTGACGCTGCTACAATGTATGCCCAGCGGGAAAAATATGCAAGAGTAGCAGTGGACATCGACCTCAGCCTTCCATTACAGTCTTGGGTGGAACACGATGAAGAAACTTTACTGGTGGCCTACGAGGGGTTACCCCATATTTGTTTTCACTGTGGTCTCATCAAGCATGCCATTGAGCAGTGTCTAACTAGGCTAGCTGACAAAGTCGGACCCCAACAAACCCTACACAATACGGTGGCAGAAGTTCAATCAGGGGAGGTCGTTGCAACCTTAGCCACTCTAACACCGATGAAGGAAGCGTTGACCGAAACCTATGGGCCATGGATTCAGGTTCAACGGTCAGTTCCATGACATACGAGGAGACCACCGACGCAGCAAGAAACTCGCTACCCAAGAGATGATAATTGAGTAAAAGGATCTAGGTTTTCAGCTTTGTCAGAACAAACCACTATGGGTATAATTAACAACGAGCCGTTATACACATAGTACATTGTACAAACTGCAGAGTCCAGACAAGAAGAGGGATTGAATTTATTAGTGGAGGTAACCAAGAAACAAAAAAAAGGGCAGGAAATGATGAACCCTGAATCCAAACAGAAATTGAGAGCGACACCTAAGGGGAAGTTAGAAAATCTCAAGGATAAGAGCCTAGGTAAAAGTAGACGTCCCAGTGTAACAATGGAGAATGGATCATCTTTTGTGTTAATAAACCACCCTCTGCACAATCTCAAGGATAAACACACTGCAATCACGTGTAATTTTCACATTGAAATTCTATGCGACAACTAATCTGTATTGGCAAAGGAAATGACAGAAGAGGAAAGCAGCAGCCCTATAAATGGCGTAGAGGGAACAGTAACACCTCGCAACCTTAGTGAGGATCAACTTAACATCCCTCAGTCCAAACCTCCAGATCCCATGGAAGGCACGATGTGGATGGAGGAAGACTCGCGAACTCAGGGCATCGTAGCAAAGATAGAACCGTAACCTTTGAAAAGCATCATAGGAGAGGCTGGCAAAGAAACACAGGAACTCATTCAAATGTAGGAGTGCGTTTCTTTATACCCCGACTGACAATCATGTCAATACTCATCTGGAATTGTCAAGGGGCTAGAGGGGATACCTTCTAGACCATTTTTACGAAATTATATTCATCTCTATAAACCAGGTATACTGGTTTTGTTAGAAACCAAAATAAGTGGACGACGCGTTCAAGATGTTATGGGTAAATTAGGTTATGACTATTCCTTCCGAGTAGAAGCTGACAGCTTTGCAGGGGGGATTTGGCTATTATGGCATAAGGAATTTGCAATCGTAATCGAGGTAGGGTACAGACAATGCAAACATACCACCATAACGAATGGGCCTTCCACCTTTGCTTTTATTGCTATTTATGCGAGTCCTCAAGTGGTTAAACAGAAATTCCTATGGACATATCTGCGGTGGATTGGGAGCAAAGTCTACACCCCTTGGATTGTTAGTGAAAATTTTAACGCTAAATTGGATATTACCGAAAAACGGGGTGGGTCTCCCTCTACAACGGCTGTTAACAAAACTTTCAAGGATTGGATGCATTGTAGCGGACTACTCGACTTGGGTTATGTTGGGTCTAAGTATACATGGAAAAGGAGAAATGTTCAGGCTAGGTTAGAAAGGGTGTTCTGCTCCCTAACATGGCTCGAAGGTTTTCCCTATAAGACGAATCAACACTTACCTTTTCTCGATTATGATCATCGACCAATGTTGCTCCAATTTGCAAGGTCGATGCAACGCGAACTTGAACAACCAATATTTCGTTTTCAGTCAGCATGGTTAGCGCATAAAGATTTTGATAAATTGGTTGAGGAACCATGGCATCCCACATAGATGAGCTTAAGCGATTCTTTAGCCATGTTCTCCGATAAGCTTACAAGATGGAATCGACTAGTGTTTGGCAATATTTTCAACAAGAAAAATTGACTCTTATCTCAGTTGGATGGCATCCAGAGGGCAATGGAGGTGGATAATTCTGTCTCACTGTTGGATTTAGAGGATAAGCTTCGATGTGAATGGTTATCACAGGGTGATCATAATACAAAATACTATCACACAGTGATAATGGCCAAAAAGAAAAAACTGATGATCAAGAGATTAGCAAATACTGAGGGAAACATGATATCGGATTCTCTACAACTGCGTAATATGGCCAAGAACTATTTTGAAAGGTTGTATGCACTTGACAAAGTTACCTCATATCGTTACCCACGTTCAGGTGCCTTCCTTAGGTTATCCGAGACGACCGTGACGAATCTAGAGGTGCTAGTCCAAGAGGCAAAAATCAGGAATGCCATATTTGAAATAAACTCGAACAAAGCCCCAGGGGTTGATGGGTTCAATGCATTATTTTTCCGAACTCAGTGGGGAAAGGTAGGGTCAACTGTAGTGGATCTTATTCAGAAAATTTTCTGACACGAGAGATGGGAATCAGAGTTGAACCATACTGTGCTGATCTTGCTTCCCAAAGTTCCTTCCCTGAATTTTATCACTCAAGATTAGCCTCTATTTGGTTATTTATAAGTCTATTTCCAAATTGATTGTGCATAGAATGAAGCCTTATCTCGATCAGCTGGTGGCCCATAATCAATCTAGCTTTGTTCCTGGAAGGCATATCACTGATAATATTATCATTGCTTGGGCGGCTATACATTCGATGCGTAAAAAGAGGGGGAAGAATGGATTCTTTTCCATTAAAGTCGATTTAGAAAAAGCATATGATCATCTCAATTGGGACTTTATCATTGAGACACTAAGGGATATCAGTTTCCTGACAACCCTAACCAATCTCATTATGAAGTATGTAACAACGATAACAATGCAAATTTCTTAGAATGGCAACCTTTTTGACCCTTTCACACCCTCCAAGGGAATCAGGCAAGGAAACCCATTATCATCTTATCTATTTGTTCTTTGTATGGAACGTTTAGGCCATCTAATCTCTTATGAGGTCATAAAAGGGAACTGGAAATTGATTCGAATGAACAAAAACAGTCCTTCTATCCCCCATCTTTTCTTTGCAAACAATCTGCTCCTGTTTGTCGAAGCTACGAAAGGACAGGTTCAGGTGGTCTCAAAAGTACTGGAATCCTTCTACAAGGTGTCGTCAGGATAGAAAGTGAGCAATGCTAAAACTAGAATTTTTTTCTCCAAGAATGTCCCTCGGGCTACAACTTGCCTTATCAGTCAAGCTTTCAATTTTAAATGCACTACAAACCTTGGAAAATATCTAGGAGTGTCATTGATTCATGAGCATACTCAGCGACGAACTTACCAGTACATCCTGGATAATGCACAACAGAAGCTCGCAGGATGGAGTGCTCGTGTTTTATCTCTGGCAGTGTGGATTACGTTAACTTAGTCAATACTTGCTTCACTTACGATCTATACGATGTAAACAATAAGACTGCCCAGGCAATTATATGATGATTTGGAGAAAATAATGAGGGATTTCATCTGGGGATCTAAGGAAAGCCAACGGAAATTGCACTTAGTCAGTGGTAGGAGGTTTGTCGTCTTAAAAATGCAGGCGATCTCGAAAAAGTCTGCTATTCCAACGATGCGTTACTTACAAAATTGAGATGGGATGTACTTACCAAGCCTACTGCATTATGGGTCCAAATTCTTTCGAACAAATTTCGCTTCGATGATCAGCATCCTCCTCAAACATTGGAAAGGAAAGGGGCTTTGGTAATATGAAGGGGGATCACCGCCATATGGCGATTTGTCTAATAAGGAATCAAATGACAATTAGGAAACAGAGGCTGCATGTATTTTTGGATGGATGCATGGGTAAGCCATTATTACTAGTAACGAAACTGGTAGACGAGCATGGTAACTGGCGATGGACTCAATTCTAACAATATCTCCCCTCATCAGTATGTATGTTTACAGCGACAATTATGCCCCCTACAGTCAGGATAGGAGAGGATAGAATAGCTTGGGGACCAACCAAGAATGGTCAGTTCACGGTGGCTTCAGCTTATGACTTAATAGAGGACAACGTCGTGACAAAATGCAACTGGATTTGGGTGATTATTTGGAAATGGTTGAGACCTCAACAGATTCGTTCGTTCCTATGGTTATTAGCTAAAAGGAAACTGCTAACTAACCAACAACGAGTTACCCTACATATATCAGTGGATTCTAGTTGTAATTTCTGTAGTCAGGAAGAGTCGCTTATCCACACGTTATGGGATTGTCCAAGGGTCAAATCTTTTTAGAGTCAATTTCATCCAGAGGAGATAGATCCTAATTTTTTACACCAAGATGCAGAGCCATGGTTACTTTCAAATCTAGGTCACCGAAACCGTAGATAGATGTTCGTATGGGCCACTATATTTGGAGTCTCTTGTTGGTTTATATGGTAGTGGTGAAACAGAAGCATCTTTGAGAACGATTTTGATTAGCCAGAAGCTGGAGCTCGTATCGCTATGGATTATATTGCATGGATAGACAAGGCACAGGTGGTGGCAGGCAGATTTCTTCCAACAACGGGATCGACACTAGAAACTTTAGTTGGATGGACTAAATTGATGGCAAAATGGGTCAAATTGAACACAGATGGCGCGGTCAAAATAGATTCTTGCATTGCTACGACTGGAGGGTTAAGCAGGGATAGCACAGTTCAATGGTGTGGAGTATTCATGCAACATATAGGAGTGCTCGCCATTAACGCTGAACTCTGGGAAGTTTTCACCGGGCTAAAGTTGACATAGGATCTCAGATATCATCAAGTGGTAGTAGAAGTGGACTCTTTGGAAGTAATCAATATTCTCTCTTCATCTGAACAGCTGTTGTTTGATGGTCACGCTTTGGTTCTGGGTATCCGCGAATTGTAGAGTTGACCTTAAGAACTCCAAATCCAACACGTCTATTGGGAAGGGAAGAAGAGTGTTGACAGCTTGGCCAATCTAGCCTCAATATCACCTCTTAAAATCTATGTGCTTCTGAATCCTCCTACGTCGTGCATTAAGTCTATCCAAAAAGATATGTAGGGGTTTTATATTACAGAATTAAGTGATAGTTTGTATTAGTTTTCTCTCCTTTGTAAAAAAAGGAAATTTATGGGATTAAAATATCACAGTTAACGCTGAATATTGACAATGAGGATAATGGGCAGGTGACTTATGATCCTAAAAGTAGTGGTCGCAATGCAAAACAGTGAGGCGTAGCATTCGCGTAAGAAAAGTACCCTGGCGTCTGAGAGGGTAAGTGGGCCTATGTAGGTCGTATATATACATGGATAACATAACCAAATGGATGTGAAGAATTTGATATCTTTTCCTCCCTTTTGGTTATAATCGTTCTCCCCTCCTTTGCTATGTTTTGTTGTTCTAATTTTCTTCCTTGTTACTGGGTTTTTCTGGAACTTAATTAACTTCTTCATTACTCTGTATTTTTGTGGACATTCATAGTATTTTAAATTTATAACAAGGCATTATATTTGACTATTTTGAGTAGTGTTCTTGAGTTATTTATCTGCAGATGATATTCCAATAGATATCACATTAGTGCTTTTGTTGATAATGGCTGAGAACACGAGGATGAAAGAGATGTTTGTCGAGATTAAATGTGTATAAAATGATATCTCTTATCTGAACCAGCTAGATGCCTCTATCCAAAATCGTTTGGGAAGCATTGAGGCTACATTGGAATTTATGAATCGGCATATAGAGAGGCTTAGAAAGTCAATTGATCGTCAAGAATAGAGTCTCATTACAGGATGGTTATCGACAAATTTAAGCTTGTTTCAGACTATTGGTTATTCTAATACATTACAAGTTCGACAAGTTAAGATAGACTTTTCGAAGTTCGACAAGACGGATCCTTTCACATGGATCTTCAGAGCTGAACAATTCTTTGCCTTCTATGATACTCCTGATAGTCAGAGACTTATTGTTATCGCTGTGCACTTTGAGAGGACAGTGGTTCCTTGGTACCAAATGTTACAGAAGGCCAACCTAGTTTCCACTTAGGCTTCACTAACTTAAGCCATAGAAGAGCATTTCGACCCATCACATTTTGAGTCACCTAGAGCTCAACTTTTTAACTTGATACAGACTAGGTTAGTTAATGAATATTATATCCGATTCATGATATTAGCCAATCAATCAGCTGATCTTAATGATAGTGTTTTATTATATTACTCTATAAGTGGGTTAAAGGAGCCTATTAAAAGTGATGCCATTACACAGGAGCCTCAATCCTTGATCAGAGCTGTTGGACTTGCTAAACAATATGATGAAGAGGAAGTTTTGGCAATTTATTGGGCTCATCTAAGCCCAAAACTTTTAATTAGACAGCTAAGTCAAGTATTAACGTGGCTAATTCCACTTTACCAATTCAGTTGCCCCCTATAATTCTTCCACGCTTGCTATCATCTCTGACATCGTAGACCCACTCCACCATCATTAATCCTACCCCCATCTGCCATATCACACCAACCGAAATGCAACTCAGAAGAGACAAAGGATTATGCTTCACATGTGATAAGAAGTATCATAAAGGGCATAGGTATCCGAATAAGCAATTAATGATATTTTTGATTGATACGGAAGAACCACTTGATGTGCAAGTGGTAAATACTATGACTAAAGAAGTAGTCAGCCACGAGAGTAACAATGAGTTACCTCATCATCATTTATCCTTACATAGGATGAACGACACGCTTGGAGGAGCCACTATTTGATTTTTAGGAGCTGTTAATGGAACGAAGGTTCAAGTTCTACTAAACAGAGGGAGTTTGGATAGTTTTATAAAGCCAATAGTGGCTCGACATCTCCAACTTCCAATCGAATCAGCTCGAGGGGTTGAGGTGATGGTGGGAAATGGCAAGTTTTTAGTGGCGAAGGGAATTATACGGGTTGTACTAGTTTGAATCAATGGATATGTAGTTTCTTTTACGACTTATGTGCTTGTTGTGTCTGGAAATGATGTGGTAATCAAATTTTGCTACAAGAATTTGATTGGGACATCAAAGACCGTAAGGGAGTTAACAACTCTATGGCTAATCATCTAAGCAGACAAGTATGCGAAAAAGAGCCCTTGCCAATTTGAGTCCTTCCCAGATGAGCAATTGTGGTTTGTTCAAGGTAAAGAAGATAAGGATCCATAGTCTACTGGTATAGTGAATTTCCTGGTCACTAGTGTGCTTCCATATGATTTGAATAATTTTCAAAAAAATAAGATAAAAAATGACTCTAAGTATTAGATATAGTATGAACCATACTTGTGAAAAATAAGTTTGGATCAGATTATTCGTATGTGTGTGCCTGATGATGAAATTCATTTCATTCTTAATTTTTGTTATGAGTATGCATATGGTGGACATTTTGGTCTAAAAAGAATAGTTAGAAAAATTATGGATAGTGGACTTTATTGGAAGACTCTCTTTAATGATGCCTACCTGTTTTTGCAAAGGTTGTGAAAAATGTCAAAGAGTTGGAAATATATCTGTAAAGGATGAAATGCCTCAAACCCCTATTTTAGTTTGTAAAGTATTTAACGTGTGGGCCATTGATTTTATGGGGCCTTTCCTAGCTCTTTTGGTTTTTTATACATTTTTCTTGTTGGCGATTATGTCTCGATGTGGGTAGAAGCCAAAGCTACCCACACAAATGATTCTAAAGTTGTTGTAGGATTTCTTAAATCTCACATCTTTAGTAAATTTGGGGTACCTAGAGCAATCATCAGTGATTAGGATACGCATTTTTGCAATCACAGAGTGGAAGCTTTGATGCGCACGTATAGAGTCCATCACCGTGTAGCAACCATCTATCACCCACAAACAAATGGGCAAGCTGAAGTCTCCAACTGGGAAAAGAGAGTATCTTGGAGAAAACAGTTAAACCCAACTGTAAAGATTGAAGGTCGCATTTGGACGATACATTATGGGCCTATCACACTGCTTACAAAACACCCCTTGGAATGTCACCTTATCGGTTAGTTTTTGGTAAGATGTGTCATTTACCTATTGAAATTGAACATTGTGCTTTTTGGACAGTTAAGCAATGCAACTTCGAGGCTCAAGCAGTGAGAGAGGAGCAAAAATTACAACTCCAAAAGTTGGAAGAAATACAATTGGAGGAATATGACAATGCTTGAATGTATAAAGATGACCAAATACCTACACAACAAATTCTTACATCGGAAACAATTTCTGATAGGCTAAAAAGTCTTACTCTATAAGTCACGATTGAAACTCATTGCTAGTAAGTTAAAGTCTAAGTGGACTAGACCATATCTTGTCAACAATATTTCTTCGCATAGTGTTATTGAGATTGAAAGTTTTAGAGACTAACAAAATATTTAAGGTAAATGATCAGACTTAAACCTTTCATTGACAATATGGATGTCTCTTTTGTAGAGGGGATTCGTTTCATTCGACCCACTTATGAATCAATCTGAAGTACGAAAGCTATGTCTAGCCAAAGATAATAACGAAAGGCACTGATTGAGAGACATCTCAATGATTTTTGTTTGATTTTTTTAATTCTTATTTTGTTAGTATTTTTGTTGTTATTGAAAAAAGTCTTAAAATTCCAAAATACTAAATCTCATAAGGCGAGATGTAGTATCTCGTTTTCCTATACTAAGGGTTAGAACCCTAGATAATTGTACATGAGAACCATTATTGAGAAAATAGGAAATGCGTTTCATGCTCATGCATAACAATAGCATACATGAATACGCGAATTTGATTTTTGAACACATTACAATGACTGTTTATGCACTCATTTGACATATTCTAGGGTATAAATGATTTTAATGTAATTATCATGTGAATAGTAAATGATATGTCTTGAAATTTGATTTGGTGAGTATTAATATTAATTTTAAAAAATTTTGTGAAAATTTGGGAAATTTATGATATTTTGGGTATTTTTGGACTAAAAAAATGCCAAGTAACAAGACAATTGATAAATGGTAGTAGAAATAAGTGACAAATGGAAGTAGAAATTATTGATAAGTGGCATTAGGATTTAATGACAACTGTCATAGAAAGTTAGGAGATAATTGAATTAGAAATTAGAGACAAATGGATTAGTTATTAAAGAGAACCCATTAGAAATCATAAGAGGAGGACATGTGGCAGGTGATAAGTGTCATGCCACTTGCCACACACCTCACTCTCGTTACTTTCAATTGCAAGACCATTGTTCTTTTGTTTCTCACTTTTGCAAATGTTCTTTTCTTCATCTTCTTCATTTTTCTTCTCCATATCACGATACTCCCTTCTCACCCACTCCATGTTAATCTTGCCTAACTCTTTCACTTATTTATCCAAGACCCTTGTTGTCTTCATCATTTGTTACAAAGAAAACCTAACCTTTTCCTCCTTAAATGATGATGATTGTCTATGCATGGAGGAGCTAGGGTTTCATGATGATTGAAGAAGTTTTGAGCTAATCAAGTAAATAGTATATTGTTCTTTATGGCTTGCTTGATGGACATGTTTTTGATGATAGTTTAAGAGCACAAATGATTATGAAAATGATGTTGAAAATAAATGTAACGTGGATGGAGAATGGATATCTTCATGTTTTGTTTAAATATAAACATATATGATGATAGTTTGAGATTAAATGATAATGAAAATAGAGTTGATTTTATATTACATAGTGGAAGAATAAATGGACATATTCATGTCATATTTTTGGGTTTATGATGAGTAATAGATTATGGAATGTTATAGTGTTGGATTGATAGTAAAAATGGTGATTGAAGAGTGATGATTGTTGATGAAGACATGAATATTTATTTATGTTATGTTTTCACATAATAATAAATAAAAGATTATGTATTGTTTTGTAGATGATTAACAACGAAAATAGTGTTGGAATGAGAGCTGATAATTGATGAATAAAGAGATATGTAAATGATCTAATTTTATGTATAGGATGAGTGCTGAAATGTGAATGAAGGAATGATTTAAATATGTTCTATTTTTTATATATAATAACATGGATTTTAGTAGTTGTTATAAAGATAAACTAGAATAAGTTTGACGTTAAAGAAAAGGCAAGTGTAGTGTCTTAAAAAGAGAAGAATAAGATGATAGTTTAGAGATAAAGTGATGTTGATAATGAAGTTGAATGTGTGCTCAAACATTTATGAGTGTATGAATACTTGGATGTCCTATTTTTGTATATAAGATGAACAATCATATATAATGTGTTTCAAAAATGTTTTTGAGTTGAAATGAGGTGTGGATGAAGGGGAAATGAAGTAGAAATGATTGACTAAGCATAAGATGGTTAGGATGTAACATATGGGAGTTGAAAAGCTGGAAAAATTTGGAAGAAGATTTGCTGGAAACTTTTGGATATGGCATCCCATGATCATAGGAATACCTCCATGATCGTGGGAATTACAAAAATGGCTAGAAATGTTCTTTTAACATAACCCACAATCGTGGGAAGTCATCTACGATCATGAGAATGGCCAAAAACGTGAGTTCTTCTTCTTTAAGTGAGGTTTTAGACAACAAATGGTAAGGTGTTTTCCTATAATACATTTAGGCTTAAATGAAGCTTTAAATGATCCTAGTTTGATAATGGATTAAGTGATTAATTGTGTGATATTTTTAGAGTGATAATTAGGGTTATAACTTAAGCACGGATGGTTAATATAAATGAAACAAAATCTGGAAATTTAGAGATACTAGAGGAATGAAAGTGAACTTATAAAAGGCTAATGTGATTCAAAGGAGATGAATAAAGCATATTAAGTAAGAATGAGTGAGAACTTGGATATTATGTGATCTTTTAATGCTATAATAATATTGGTGAATGATGGATTGATGAGTTTAAGATAATCAAGTATAATTGAGCTATGAACCTAAGTGCAAGTTAGACATACACAAATGATGATGTTTAAATGATCAAGGGATGTGATTAAGGATAAATACCCATAATAGTCAAATTAAGCATGCGTTATACATAACACACACAAATGTGTGTATGATTGAATACGAATGTGACTGATCAAAATTAGTAATGTGTGAAATGCGTGTGTATTATTTAAACATAGATAGACAAGAATGAACATCACCGTCTAGATGTTTCTGGATTATGAAGGCAAATGCTAATCTGGAACGTACTATGAGTCAACCTAGATGGTCTCACATTAATTGATTATTTCTGTTTAAATTTCTATATTGAATTGTTAATTATGTGAATATGATAATTTTGGACCTTGATGGTCCGAGGAGTTTGATGATTGAAATTGTATTAGAACTGCATCATTGAATATGAATGAGAAAGAAATAAGTGTACTTAACATTATTGTTAATTGCCGAACTTAGGTCTGATGAAATTGAAATGTGAAAGCGATTGTACATGAAAAATGAAAGTGAATGATTGCATATGATGTGATAATTGATGCATTTCATTACATGATATGCATGATCAGATAAAGGTAGTTGTGATTGGAATAGCCATCGAAAAAGAGCTTAAAGCTTAGAATGTGTAAAGAGCCACAGGCTCACTATGTGAAATAAGCTCGGTATCCCCAACGAATACGGGACAATTATAAATGAGCCGGTATCCACAATAGATACGGGACAGTTAAAGGGCACTCGGTCACAATAAAGTAACAATTGAAAGCGAGTCATATGTGCATTGCATATATATAAATTGATGAGTATTAAATGAATGGTTGAAATGAGTTATGTGTACTATTTCAAAACTGAAATGTGAAACGATGTGTAAAAATCTGAATATGTGAATTGTTTGTGAATTTGAATATGTGAACTGTCATTGTGTTTCATATGAGTAAGCCCATCGAGGATGGTTTGCTCACTAAATTTGCAAAACTCACTAAAATTACAACATTGTCTTTTAGGTTCAAGAGATACCTTGTTAGACAAATTGGAGTATAGCCACTGCAATCGGATAAAAGTTAGAGGCTAGATCAGTTTGCACCTACATATATCTTCAGTCTTTTAGTATTAAACATTGTATTCCGTAAGTGTTGTTTATTGTATAAATGAATTCTAAAATGTAATGACTGTTCTGACTGGAAATATTTGTAAATGAGATGGATCAATGAGTGTAATAACAATTATGATTGGTGATGTTTATAAATAAAATGGGTCGAAAATGATTATTAGTTTTCTAAAAATGTGTGTGATGTGTGAAAAATTTGCAATAAGTTTGATTGACTATCGTAACGTGCCACTCTCATAGAGTCTATTCTCGAATACCATTGGTACATTCGAGGATTTGCTCTCTGAGAGTGGGGCACTAAAGAGTTGGTATCAAATCCCAGGCTTAGTATCTTACATGGGCATTTTTCATAATTATGTTAAGTTACATGTGTCTTAAACATGTTATAGCATACAGTGGCAACCGATCCCTAGTTTGAGTCACATTTACATAAGTCACACGCATAAACATTCGTTAAGAAATTTGAGCTGATAGAAATAGTGAGAAGAATGATGATCTGTCAAAATATAAGAAAATAAGGGTTTATGGATATCTAGAAATAAGAAATACTACATAGTTCGATATGATAGATGAAGATTTAGTGCAATTGTATTATTGGATGTATCATCGATTATGATATCAATATTACACTGTGGTTGTATATCTTTGAATTGGTATGGACGTGAAAATATTTTCGTGGATTGATTGAGAAAAACAGTGATATAGATAGAAATGATAAGATTTAAAGTGTACAAGTAAAGTTGTAACAAAACAAAATTTCTATGACCTTGAGAAATTGAACTTAAACTCGGAATGGTTATATAATTAAGGTCATGGGAGTTTATGATTTAGTATAAGGTTATGTCAATGAATTTGTGATCAAAAGTTTAAGGTGGTTATGCATCTATAATTTTAGATCGATTGAGAACATACATATGTAAGATGAAATAAATTATAACTGAGAGAAGAAATAAATAATAATAAGATAAGTACAAGTCCTCAAGGTTAAATTGATCAGTTATTGTGAATGCTCATCTGTTAATGTGGTTGCCATAAAAAGTGATGTTATTAAGCACTTATGTATTATATGTTTGGAGATGGTATAGGAAGTGATCTATGACATATTGAATACTCTTTGGTCATAATTCCTATAATTAAAATTCTAAGATGACTCAAAGTAGCACATGAAAGCATTTATAATGATCATTTGGGGATAGATTGAAAGTGTAAATGATGTTACTATGTGTGATGAATTCAAGGAAAAAGGAACGAAAAAGAAGCAGGGCCTAGATTATTTGGTTCTGTCATGATCGTGGCAGAGTCCTTACGATCGTGGCCAATTTCACGAGCTTCTATCACGATTGTGGGAAGGTCCAGACACAAAGAGAGAAATGTTGTCTAGAATCAATTGAGATTAAGGTATCATTGGTGTAAGATATTAATTTACGACTTTTCAAAAATACATCTCTAGATAAGATGTAATGATCTTGATGGAACATACTAAGATATAAGAGTAAATGAATATACCTATTGCTTCATTGAGCTTTATTATAAAGAATATTCTGATCATGTAAGATATGATAGGAATTGATCTTATTGAGATATCATGAATAGTTGAAATTGATCTTATTGAGGTATTAAGTGTAACAGCCCAGACCACCCGCTTGCAGATATTGTCCGCTTTGAGCCTCGGCCTCTCGGGCCTCGCGCTCTCAC
>JAOTAY010000005.1:41830587-41842054 GCA_025629805.1 Erythroxylum baracoense
CTTGATATAGTAGTTTCACGTTCTAAGGCACAATAAGAATGATATGACTCTCAAAAAGATAGATGTTGCTCAAATGTATTTGAAAGTCTGTGTACGCTCTTTTTTTCACAAGTGTTGTTGCTCTTCTTTAAATAGTCAATTTCTTCAACTAGTATTTGCTTCATCTTAATTTTGAGTTGACTTTGGATTTTCAATATCTTCTCTGGTGGAACAAAAATTTCTGGAGCTAATTTTTCGAAAAGGTAAGATCCTCCCCCGATGCTAATAAGGAAACTTTACTAAGAAGGTTCCTGCAAGAAAGGAAGTAATTTTTCTATGATTTTATTTCCTTTTAAAAAAATTACTGTTATCTATACAAGGAAATAAGTCCAATTTGAATTTTGAAATATTATATAGTTATGATCAAAATCATTAAATATAAACCTTGAGCTAACAATCTCTCCCTTTTTTATAATGACAAGCAATAATAGATATATTTTCAAAATTCAAATAGATAAAGATGATTTCGAAAGATATATGTGACTTTTATATGTTCAAACATAATTAAAAGGAGCCTGTCTCTTAAGAAAGGAATCTATTGTTTATATATTATAGATTTTCACAAATTCAACAGCAGAATCAATGACATATATAATTGAGGCAACATTGAGAAAGATGCATTGAGCAGCATTGAGAAATATATCATCATATATGCAAAACTATGCAAAAATATATCAATATAAACTGTCCCCCTTTGTTACAAACTCTTACGCTTTGCCATTATCAAAACTAATAAAAAGTATATGGGGGAAGTGAAATAAATCAAGCTCGAATAAGCCAGGCAAAGAAGAATAGAAACAGAGTTAATGAAGAGATTCAAAGATTTTTCTTAACAAGTTTTGTATGTCAAGAAGCTGATTTTGTATGCTATTTATTTGTTCTTGCATCTGTTCTTGATTGGCTTGAATTTTTTGCAGTTGTTGATGGAGTTTTGCATTATTTTCATCCTAAGGAGGAACATGAGTTTGTTGTTCTAAAGCAGGATCTAAGTTTTCTGCAACTCTTTTAGATCTTTTGTCTACCCAAACATTGTTTTGCAGTTTGTATTCAAATTTATAGGGAACGGAAGTGTGAAACCTAGTCAAAGCATACTAATTTACATTTGCAAAAGGGATTCCATAATGGTTGAAAATCTTGGTGAGCAACATCCCATAAGGTAGGCAACCGGTGGCATTCTTATAATTCTCCTTATCACCGTGAACCTCAAAATCATAGCTGGAAGATTCATTCTATTTCCTTTTAGCAAATTATACATCACATAAATGTCCAGCAGGCTGCACCTCTCAACTGAGTTACTTCTGGGAAAAATTAAAGTAGTTGACAGCGATGCAAGGCATCGTGGTATTAAGTCTAGTTGTCTACTCCAAGGTCTCCTGTCTTGGGTGTTCTCAATATCGAGGTAGATGGATTTGACAGTTGCGACTAACATCAGATCATCAACATCCCACTTATGACAGGAAAAATTAGTTCTTCTTATAGGAGTTACTTCTAATATATCTCCTAAGATATCTCATAAATAAAAATTTCACATTCATGCGCCCATGAGACAATAACTAGCTTTCCATTAATTTCTTCCTTCTTCATACGTGTGTAGAATATCCTGACTAGCTCATCGCATACTGTCTCATCTAATTTCAGAAAATTTTCCTAACCAATGGCAACAAAGTAAGGAGAGATGGGCATACCTATGTCATCACACATCATAGGAAGCAAGATCCGCCCAGCAACCACCTTTGTTTTCTTGTATTGTGTTTTAGAGCGGACTTCAGCTTCCACTGATTCAAACATTTTTTATGGTATTGATGTCTTTCCTTACTTGTGTGCAGCTATCATTATTTTCTTTTCCCTTTTTTTTCTTTGAGAAAGATCTCTTATTAAGACAACTTTTTTCTATCAATAGTACCTTTAGTTACAGGCACTTTGCCTTTCTTTATTTCTTCCCTTTTTTTCCTTTACTGGCTTTTTCTTCCTTTTTCTTTTCAGAATCCGTGGTTTCTTTTTTTTCAGAACTTTTCTCAACTTGTTTTGCAAGATTTCCTCTAGTTCGTGGTCATCGAATCAACCGAGTAGATTCTTCATCTGAATCATTTTCATTTGTAATCCAGTATACTTCAAGCACTTTCTTCGCTTAAGGTCTAGAGGAGAAATATTCAATAATATGAGCTTGATGTCAAGGGTAATGAAGAAGTTGGGGTTTTCTTTTGTCTTTTTGATTTTATTCTTGTCATTATAGAAGAGCTTGGTGATTTTAAGAGAGAAAAACAAGAGGCAATAAGAATGCAGAGAATTAGGGTGCAGAGAGAATAAGCGGCAAAGATGAGAATGACAGAGACGAGAGAAGTTTGGTTAAGGTATACTAAGTGATTCCTGAGCGTTGATCTCGTGAGAAGATGAGTAGATATACAGGTTAGAAGATGAAGCGTAATCGGTTGCGTATCTTTTGACAAATGCGTACGTAAAGTTGTCAAACTGCGCGCGCATTTTTGAAAAAAGCTAAGCCATAAACGACTCCCTATTTTTAGAACACATGTCACTAAGAATGTCGACCCGAGAGAAGCCTTCTAAAAAGAAGAGGAGCCTTCTAGTCTAAAAGAAACCTGTTATCCTAAGAAGAGGCTTCTAAATTAAGAGGGGCCTTCTAAACTCTAAGGAGGCTACTAAACCAAGACAGAGTTGAAAGTGTTGTGCAATTTTGGTTATTGTAGGACAGAAATTAACAGTGACTACTTATGCTTTTTCGATTGACTTTATCACCTGCATAATCTGCATCGCAATAGCCCATTATATCAAATGAATCAGTTTTTGGATACCATAATCCAAAATCCATAGTTTCGTAGGGACATCGAAAGATTCTTTTAACTGTTTGAAGGTGACTTTCTTTTGGATTTGATTGAAAGCATGCGCAAAGACACATACTAAGCGTAATGTCTGGTCCTAAGCTTGTAAGATATAGTAGTGACCCAATCATTCCTCTATACTTTGTTTCATCTGTAGTTTTGTCTTCTTCATCTTTATCAAGTTTAACTCCAATGTACATAGGAGTACCCATTAGTTTGGCATTCTCAAAATGATATTTCTTGATAAGTTCCTTTGTGTATTTGTCTTGGTTAATAAAGATTCCTTTTTCTGTTTATTTGATTTATAATCTAAGAAAGAATGATAATTCTCCCATCATGCTCATTTCAAACTCCCCCTGCATTAATGTTGAGAATTCTTCACAGAAGAATGGATTAGTATCACCAAATATTATGCCATCAACATATATTTGTACTATGAGTAAATTATTCTCCTTTCTCTTAATAAATAAGGTTTTATCGACCTTTCCTCATTCAAAGTTATTCTCAAGCAGAAAGTTACTTAACCTCTCATACCATACTTGAGGAGTCTGTTTTAAACCATATAGAGATTTAGTTAAATTCATAACATAATTCAGATGGTTTTCATCTTCAAAACCTAGGGGTTGCTTAACAAATACTTTTTCGTTAATGTAACTATTTAAGAATGCACTTTTAACATCCATTTGGAACAACTTGAAGTTTCTATAGCAAGCAAAGGCAAGTAAAATTTTAATTAATCCCAATCTACAACAGGTGTATAAGTTTCATCAAAATCAATATCTTCCTATTGATTGTAACCTTAAGCTACAAGTCTAGCTTTACTTTTTACCATCTTACCATTTTCTTCAAGTTTGTTTCGAAATACTCACCTAGTCATAATGATTGACTTTTTTTAGGACGAAGTACTAGATTCCAAACTTTGTTTTTGTCAACTTGACTCATTTCATCTTTAATGGCTAAAACCCAATTTTTGTCAGTAAAGGCCTCTTCAACGGTCTTTGGTTCTATTTGCGATATGAGAGCAACAAAGTTGTTCTTGAAAGATGGTCTTGTTCTTAGACCTTCAGAGAGATTTCCCAGAATATACTGATTTATATCAAGACCTCTCCATTCTCTGGGTGTTTTTTTTACATAGGCTCCCGTTGAGATGAAGAAACCTGCTCTGTTCTAGCTTCATAGGGGCCTTCTTGATTTTGTAATTTTGAAGATATTATAGGTGTAGTTTAATTCTCCGATGTATTTTTAGGTACCAATGGATGCTCTTCATCATCTGAGTCAATTGCTGTTTTCAAAGGTAGTGCTTCATCAAATACCACATTTATCGATTCTTCTATCTTCTTTGTTCTTTTATTATATACTCTGAATCCTTTACTAGCAGTCCTATAGCCCCAAAAGATAGCTTCGTCTGATTAGATAACTTCATCTGATCTCGTATCAAACTTTCCAAAGTTGTCTTTTCCATTTTTTAGAACGAAAAACTTGCAGCCAAATGCTCAAAAGTAAGCAACATTTGGTTTTCTTCCTTTCTACAGCTTATAGGGGGTCTCTTTTAGAATAGGTCTTATGAGACATCTGTTAAGTACATAACATATCGTGGATATTACTTCTGCTCGATATCTATGAGGTAGTACACTTTCACACAGTATGGTCCTTGCCATATCAACCAAAGTTCTGTTATTTCTCTCTATAACTCCATTTTGCTTAGGAATCCTTGGACAAGAGAAGTTGTGAGTTATATCATTGCTATCACATAATTCTTCAAACTTTTTGTTATTAAATTCTCCTTCATGATCGCTCCGAATCAAAGTGGTGCAGTACCTTTTTTCTACTTAAATTTGTCTACAAAACTTCTCAAACACTTCAAAGGCATCATCCTTATTTAATAAGAAATAAACCCATGTAAATTTGGAGTAATCATATACTAGAACAAAACCATAATGTTTACCAATCCAAACATTTAGTCCTAGTGGGACCGAATAAATCTATGTGCACAAGTTCAAGTGATTGGCTAGTAGACACAATATTTTTAGGAGGAAAACTGCTTCTGACATGTTTACTTTTTAAACAAACCTTACAAACCTGATTGCTTTCAAATTTTAAGGTCAGTAGTCCTCTTACTAACTCGTTTTTGGACAATTTTGATAGAATACTCATGATGGCATTTCCAAACATGTTGGCATTTCTAAATATTCTGTGCCAGATAGACGAATCCTTTTCTAAAGAAACAAAACACTTAACACTTTATGAGGACATATCTTCCAGTTAAGCACAATATGTATCTTGATTTCTAGTACCAACAAACACAGTATTATCATTATGAATATCGACAATTTCACAATGAGATGCATAGAAAATGACTTTGTAACCCTTGTCACATAGCAGACTCACACTTAATAGGTTATGTTTCAAACTATTAACAAAGAGGACGTTATCAATTATGGTAGAGTTAGAATCACCAATTTTACCAATTCCCGTAACCTTTGCTCTATTTTTTTTTGCAAAGACAACATTACCTCCGTCCTTTCTTTCAATGTAGTTGAAGTGTGATATTTCTCCTATCATATGTCTCAAACAACCACTATCAACTATCTATTGATTCTCCCTTGTCTCTGTTTTGAAACGTATCTGCAGAAAGCATTGTCTCATTTTGGGTAGCCAAAATTTTCTAACTCCTTTTGGGTTAGTAGTTTGACCTTTCGGTCTCTAAACATACATCTGATATAATTTATTTTTACGAAAATTAAAAGAATGACTAATGTGACCATATTTACCACAGTAATCGCACAGAACAGATGAATAATAGTTGTTATGATTTTTGTCACTTAGTAGGTTCCTACTGTTTTGACTATAGCTACTGCTAAATTTAACAAAGAATTTTTGTATGGCCTGATATTGTTATTTTCATTTAATCATATTCCGGCCTTACTAAAAATGTATTTACCACTATTAAGCAATGTATCAAGATTCTTCCTTCTATCAACGAAATTTTCCAAATCTTTTTCTAAAGATAAGATCTTTCCAGCACTTTTCTCTTTTTTAATTTATAAGGTGGTGACTTTTTCTTCTAACTGTCTTACCGTATCAAAATCATTTTTAGCAGCGTATTTTCCAATGCAGCTACTATTTCTTCCAAAACTTTCTTTTCAGAAACCTTTTGCTTATAGTCAATCTCAAGAGACATATTACTGGTCACCAAATTTTCATTCGCAAATTCTAATGATGCATCATTACTCTTAAACTGGTCAACTTATTTGAAATACTTCACTGTCAACCTTTTGTACTGATCATATAATTCATGATATGCATTTTTCAATTTATCAACTTCAATATCAGAGTCAGAATATTATATCTCATCGTCTCTTGATTCAGCTATGAAGCAAACGTTGCTGACTTCTTTTGCCTCTTCTTCTTCAAAGTTTTTATAATCCTCATCTGACCAGGCTATAGTTATCGCTTGCTTTTTGTATTTTCTATTCTCTAACTTATCATTTTGAAGACAAGGACATTTTGGTCTGTGTGTCTAGGCTTCTTACAGTAATAATATATGATTTGATTGTTTTATATATTGCTATTGTTGTTGCTACCTTTGATACGAACCTTTTATTTCCAACTTTCTTATTTCCTTCTCTTTTCTTCATCAGCTGTGTTTTATAAAAACGGGTATATTTTATGACCATAAAGTTGAACTCGTCATCTACATCTATTTGCAACTCAGTGTCACTTTTATCACCATTTGATTCGTCAGTTGCTTTTAGTATCATTCCTTTTTTATAGGAAGATCCTTCATCTCGCCTAAGCTTGGTTTCATGGATCATCATATTTTCTCGTAACCAGTCAAGTAAAAAAGTGTCTAGATCCTTTACTGTTTCTAGAGCTGTCACCTTAGGTCTCCATTCCTTTAGTAGTGACCTCAGAATCTTCATTACGAGCTCGTCATTAAGATATATCCTTCCCAAGTTCTTTAAGGTCGTCATGATGTTATTAAAGCGTTCGAAGAATTCGTCTATGATCTCTCCCTGTTTCATGCTAATAGTTTCGTATTGATGCATTAAAAGACTTATTATATGCTTTTTTAGCTAATTTTTTCCTTCAAATGTGACTTGTAGTTCGTCCCACATGTCCTTTGTTGTAGAACAGCAAGATATTTTCTCATATTCTTCTGAAGATAATGCACAGATCAAATGATGTTTTGCGTTAGCGTTTAACTGTGCATTTCTTCTATCAACATTAGTCCATACTTCTATGTTATCTAAATCGGGAAGTGTAATTCCAACTCTGATGGCTTGCCAGACTTAAATAACTACAGATTGGAGATAGATTGTGATTCTCTCTTTCGAATAGGAATAGTTGTTTCCATTGAAGTAAATACTTTGAGACGGATTGTCCTTCAAGGCTTCTTAATTTGTTTGTTATGATTTATCACGTGCTGTAAAACACAATAAATGTGAAACCTCGCTCTGATACCAAATGATAAAGCAAATACACGCAAGAGGGGGGTGAATTGTGTGTAAAAAATTTTCACAAGTTAATTCAATTCATATAATAAACAGATCCTAGTTAACGAATAAAAATAGTAAGAGCCTGTCAAACGATAAAATACTTTAAACGACAGGAGTCTGTTAAGTGATAAGAGCCTTTTGTGGGATAAGACCCTACTTAAACGAAAGGAGCCTACTGAATGATAACTCCTGTTAAAACAATTTAAAATAGAAGGTGCCTTTTAAAACTGAAAGGAATCTCTTGCAAGTTGAAAATAAAAGGAGCCTCTTATAAAAGTGAAGGAGCCTCTTGCTAAAAAGAACACATACACAGAAAATATAATGCAAAAATTTAAAAGTTAAGAGAAGAAAGAAAATGATGCAGTCGATTTATACTAGTTCGGCTTACAATCCAAGCCTAAGTCCAGTCCCCAAGTAGCCAACTTAAGTGTTTCACTATAAAAATCAAGTAGTAATTTGACGAGCCTCTTCAAGCTCATGAGTACATATTTTTCAAGGTTCTCCAACCTTCCACACTCGAAGTACATAACAAGCCTCTAAAAGCACGTAGTATAATAAAATGTAAATTTGAAAGTAAGTTCTCAAATAACAATTTCTGTATTGATAAAGTGATTTCACTTTCTAAGACACAATAAAAATGATATGACTCTCAAAAAGATAGACGTTGCTCAAATGTTTCGAAAGTCTGTGTATGCTCGTTTTTTTCACAAGTGTTATTGCTCTTTTTTAAATAGTCCATTTCTTCAACTATTCGTTGCTTCATCTTAATTTTGAGTTGATTTTGGATTCTCAATATCATCTCTACTGGAACAAAAATTTTTAGAGTTAATTTTTCGAAAAGGTAAGATCTTCCCGGATATTAATAAGGAAATTTACTAAAAAAGTTCCTGCAAGAAAGGAAGTAATTTTCCTACGCTTTTATTTCCTTCTAAAAAAATAATCGTTATCTATACAAGGAAATAAATCCTATTTAAATTTTGAAATATTTTATAGTTATCATCAAAATCTTTAAGTATAAACCTTGAGCTAACAAATTATAAATGAAAGCTTACAGAATTATAACTATATTTCTTGAATTAATATTTATCAATTATTATAGTCTTTTTGTTATCAGTGTATTATATTTAACAATTATTAAATGCAAAACTTTCTTAATATGATTTGTTAGTTGTTTGTTATTAATTGGATAAAGACTTATGATTGGATTTCAACATGATCAAGAGAAGTTAGTCTTACTAGTTTACTTTTCTCAATGTTTTAAAAACTGAACCTGAAGCTAAATCAGTAAGATAGTATATTTAAGGTTTAAAATGGTCAACCAATATTAGATCATCATAAAACTGGCTAAAAAATTAAATAATTTAAAATATGATCAAAATAAATTATTCTTATCAACTCAAGAATTTAAAGTTTAGTTGAAAAAAGAGATTATTAAATGAAAAATATTTATTTTATTTTAGTTTATAAGAACTTGTTAATTTACAAAAATTAACCGATTAATTAATAAATTGATCAGTTTTTAACAATAAAAGTTATTAAAGTAAATTAAACCGAAAAATTAAACATTTCAAGAATTTACGGTTGAATTGATTGAGTTTTTTAATCATGGACTTTTCTTTTGACAATAGGAAATTTAATTGATTAGATTAACAAAGTTGGAAATAAAGTCATGGTTGAAGTAGAATTATTTTCTTAATTGAATAACTATTATTTGGGTTTTAGTTCAAGTATTATTAATAGTTAATATGATAATTTAAATAAGAATCTTCATCACGATTGTAATTAGGATGTTTATTAGGTTTTCTTATGTTTTCTCTATATAAATGAAGATGTACTTACTAATACGGAGAGATTGGAGCTTGCAAATTTGGTTAGTATGGGATTTTTTGGGCACATTTTAATTTTTTAGTTTAATTCTTTATAATTAAAATATCTTTACAATCAACAAATTAATTCTTAATAATAATAATAATAATAATAATAATAATAAAGTCAAAGTCAAAGTCAACAAACTCAATATACATGACTCCCCAATTTGCGAGAGTTGGACAAGAGACATCAGTTGTACGTAACCTTGCATTATTTACAAAAAGATTACTTTGGTGATTAACTTTATCATCTATTCTAAGACTTGCTCTCAATAATAATAATAATAAATAAAAATATTTGTTTATCTATCTTATCCTGTTTTTGGCTTATCTCTATATAAAAAATAAATAATTATGTAATTTTTTAATCTTATGTAAAATTATTGTCCTAACACCACTATTTTTTTCAAACAACCAGGTCATAAAAATAATAAAATTTGGGATTTTGTAATGACATACTAATTATAGTGGATTAAGAAATCCTAATTTGAACTAGATTAAGGAAAATTAATTCAAACATGTCATAAAAAATCATAAATTTTGGGATTTTATAAACATGTACTAATTATATTGGATTAACAAATCCTAATTTGAATTAGATTAAGGAATCTTAATTTTAATTGGATTAAGTTAAGTGAATGTCATTGCTATATATACCTAAACGTTCTTCATAACCCCTCCACTGAATTTCGATTTCACAGTGGAAAACAACAACCACTTACTTATTAACATCACTAAAGTAGGACTGTCAATTGGTTGGGCCGGGCCCGAGGCCATGGTGACCTGTGGCCCTACGAGCCGGGATAGGTTGGCTCATGGTCCGGATCAACCACAGGTTGACCAGGCCATGGGTGAAACTGACCAGCCCGCAATTTGTTTTTTAAAGTAAAAAATTTTTAAAACAACATCATTTTGTACAAAATGACGTTGCTTTGAAAATAACGGGCTGATCATGTGCCGTGGCCCACCTGTAGCTCGGTCAACCCGGGCCAAAAGAGGGTTAGGTCGGCTGGGCCAACTTTGCCATCCCTACACCAACGGGAATAACGTGAGCAAAGAAGACATTGATAATTACTTTAGAAATCTACCACATAGTTATCAAACCTTTCCCATTGATGATGAGGTGGTTGATTACTTGTACAGGAAGGTTAACAACATACCATTGCCTCTTAATAGAATCCACAAGGTCGATCTCTACCATTTCCACCCTCAATAACTAGCAGGTTCGTACTACTTCATCCTCTTCATTATAATTAAGAACAGTAAACTTGTTCATGTTACTATGAGCAGATGCGTATAACATAATAAGAGATCATCAATGGTTTTTCTTATTGAATATTGATTTAAAAATTGTCTCGACTTTGTTTAAAGATAAAATTTGTTATTTATTATGATTGGAAGTAGTAAGATAGAGTAGTAAAGATAAAGATTATTTGATAGTGGAATAGTAAAGATAATATTTGTTATCTGTTAGAATATAAAATTTTATCTCTTACGATAAAGTTGTTATCCGTTAGAACTTAAACTTCATTGTAAAAGTGTAACACCCTATACTCGATAATGGAATCGGCATATCGAGTGTTACCATGTGCTTAAATACCTAATACTTCAACTACAATGTTTTCTATTTAAAACCTCATTATTCTAGCAATTATTATTCACTTGATAAAAATGTAGACAGAGTTTCCTCTATATTTACTTAAAACCTCATGTAAGAAACTTCAATATACTTTTCATGCATGTTACTCAACTATCCATCTCCACGTCAAACTCCGCGAAAAAATAATTTACCATCCTCCAATACATTTCAATACATCTAAACCATATTTCATACATAACTTTCATTTATTCATATATAAATCATAATAAAATCCTTTAAGTTCCTTCGCTTCTTTATGTATACATGCAATAATCAAAAGTAAAATAAAAATTTGTAGTACATCCACCTCTAAATCTTTCGAGATCCTCTATGTGACTCTTATCTTGTACTAGACCCACCACAGCTTTCTTCGAATTCTCTTCAAAACCTACGCGTAGAAAGAAAGTCCACATGCTAAGCTATAGGCTTAGTGGTGTTTAAGCAATTCCATTTCTCATTCAATTCAATTCATTCAACCATAACATACATAATATATAATATTTTTTCACAAATAAATATCTTCATTTATTTTTAAGCATAAATAGGCATTTAAAATCAAGTTATGAAATACAAGCATGTATCTAT
>JAOTAY010000005.1:41843784-41868746 GCA_025629805.1 Erythroxylum baracoense
TTTTTTATGTTAATTTAAATAGCTTCACCCATATCTAATTCAAATAATAAAATAATTTAAAATTTAATTAAAATTTAAGTGAAAATAATATTATTTTTAATATTTTAAGTAAATTAATTCAAATTATTAAGTTGATTTGGTACAAAATAAATGAGTTGACTAGTCATTCAAGTTAACAGGTTAAACTCGGGTTGACTAGACCTTAGGGTTTGAATTTTTTTAAAAGTTAGGCATTGGGCTGCGCTTGAGCTCAGGCTGCTCAAGTCCAGCCTAACCTGAGGCCTGATTCTTACAAGCAAGACGACTTTGCTTTGCTAAAAAACACCTATTTTTGCATTTTTAATTAAAAAATTGGGTAAAAATACAGAACGAGCTTGGGCTTAGGCCACCTCAGGCCTGATTAGGCTAAGGCTTGGGTCTTGACGGTCGTGCCCGACCCAGCTCAATTCAAAGGCACCAACAAGCAGAGTTCAGAAACAGACGTTACATTTATACACAGTCACACACGGAATCTTCTCCCAAAGTTTTATTTACTTTATTTTGAACCGCCGCTTCACTATAATTCAAACATCCTTCTTCCCTCGCCAATTGAAGAAAAACAAATTACCGAAAACGAAATTCCACAATTTTCATTCGCTTGCTTATCACTCTCTAGATTACTTCTGTAATCTTAAGGTGTAGCCTTCGAATTTCGATTGTAACTGCTCGATTGGCTGCTATAATTCTCGGGAAGAATGAATGAATCGGTTGAGAATTTCGGTTTCGATATTAGCAGAAGGCTGAGTCTCATTGATGTCTCCTTTGAGGACGATTGCCTTCTTTATGCTTCTCCTTCTCCTGACCCTCAGATTCGCCAAGTTTCAGGTTCTCTTTTGATGTCTTTCCCGCTCAGTTTGACGCTTATCGCTGTAAATGAGTTTTGGAATATGTTTTCTTTCTTGTTTCTGATCAAGCTTTCTTTGTGACGTTCACTTATCTCTCTTGTTTAAAAGAAGTATTTTAAGATCAAGATATGATGTTTAATGGAAGAAATGAGACTCAGATCAGTAAAAGTTTATAGGATTGCAGTTTTGGAAGTTTTGAAATAGTTACTCTGTCTAAAACTGCCATTGAAAAAAGTAAGTACTGGTGAATTAAATTCAATTCTTTAATTAGAATCGTGTGATTTTGCGGTCAGATACGTCCACTGAAGTTGGGAAAGAAGTATGCAAACCGGTCCAATCATCCGAACCAGAAGGAACTGCAAAGAGTGGAAGATACAACTTGAGAAAAAGCCTAGCCTGGGACAATGCATTCTTCACAAGTGCAGGTATTCTTCGAGAGCCCGTGGAAGTTTGAGTTTCTCTTTTCGACTTCCAGTTCGTCTAAAAAGGTCAATGAATTCATATTCGGTCTCTACACGTGGCAGTTTTAATGCTTTTTCTTGTCTCCATTTTGTATGAATTATAGTATTCTAGTTAGATAATATTCTGGTGTAATTAGGTGTTCTGGAACCAGAGGAGTTGTCTACCATGATTACAGGGAATGAGAAAGGCAGAAAACATATGCTACCTGGAATTGAAGAGGATGTGCAGAAATCTAGCGAGTCCATATCTACATTAGCAAGTGACAGTTTGACGATTGATACTCTTGATGCTGACCTGTTTGGAGATATTAGAGCTTCTATACAGAAGTCCGGTAGAGCGCTGAATCTGGTGAATTCAACCAATGAAGTGCAAAGTGAAATAAAAGATAACCGAACTGCCAAGTGTATGTATGCATTTCTCGTAAACATGGCATAGAAAGTATAGTGTTCATTTTGCATCCCCCATATCATCAAACTTCTGCCACCATGGGAAATCAATCCTACTTATAGGACCATTGTTATTTCATCATCAATCATTTTCTACCCACCTTGTTCCTATTCATTATATTCTATCGGCCATCACTCTGACCGAATACTTCTACTTCAAATTCCCCCCTAGCCACCAGTATGCTGCTGGTTTTTATAGCTCTGTCAGATTTTAGTGTCGGACAAAGTTGATCAACAGAATGAAATTTGAATTCTTGAGTCAGATATGTGGTGGAGATAATGTTGTACGGTTACTCCATTCGTACTCTTGGGGAAATTATCTTATATTTTATAAAGTGTACAATTAGGTTAAGAATGGTGTACTGTCTACTTGTTATACTCTACGTAATGGGTTAATGAGATATAGGATTTTACTCTTTTTTTAGTTTCTTTTCACATGCAAAGAAACAGAAATTTTATTGAGAGCTTAGTTCTTCATTCTAAGATTATATTCTTTTTGGTTCCAAGTTCAGAGTTGTCGGCTGCTCTGTTCACTAATCACTAGGTTGGGAGATCTAACTTAATTTATGATGTGCAAATTTGCTTATTGAGGTCACTTTTTAACTGAGAACTCTATTTCAGCTGCAGAAAAAGAGGATGCTACATCTCAAATCAAGGTAAGTTCTATGGTTGGTATCCCAAAGTCATCATTAACTAGTTTCTGTGGCTTATACTACGTGATTGTCAATCTCAGCTGAATACTAAAGCTGCTCTGGAGAAGCCAAATGTTATGCAGGGGTCTGGGAGAACATTAAAGCAGGTCTCTGTCTGTCTCAATAAATTCAAGAGAATTTATTGATTATATGCTGCTTTTAAAGGAATATTATTTAATTACAGTCCATTTCATTGAAAAGTAGAGAATGTGCATTATATAATGTGTTTCATTATACATAAAGATTTGACAACTGATGTGCTGTTAAAATAATGCTGCTTCAATACGTTCTGTTGCTGTAAATGGACAGTCAACTTCATTCATAAATAAACCACCAAAGGTTGTTGGAAGAGTCGGTCCAACCTCTACGTCAGCATCCAAAAGAATTTCACTGGGTGCAAACCGTAATATGGAGAATGGCATTGCAAATGTATCAACTGTAACTTCAAACAATGAGAAAAGAGCAATTGGTAACTCAGATCATGCAAAAGTTCCAATTGGTAACTGAAACATTGTGTCTTTAGATTTACGACTTTGCATCCAATGATAATGCTTGACATCACATTGTTGCAGGTAGATGTGTGAAATTTTCACCTTCGGGCAGTTCAAGGAATAATGCATCTGGGTCCAAGCTACCTTCGAAACCTTCTTCTTGTTCTTCAGTGGCAACAAAGACGCAGATAATAACGCCTGCTTCCTCTGTGGACAGCTCCGAAAATTTGTCATCAGACGATATTAGTAGTGTGTCATCAGATTCTATGAAAAGAAAAGTCTATACCAAAGCTGGGAAGGATCATGCTACCCCTGGTTCAACCATAAAAAGAGCAGTGAGAATCTTATCAAGGAATGGCCATCAGTCAACCAATTCAAATGTCTCACCTTGTTTGGAACATAGAAACAAGCTCCCTTCTAGCATATCGCCTGCCAGCTCTGTCAGCGAATGGTCTGCAGAGTCACTCTCGCCCACTTCTACTCTTAACAAAGGCTCTAACCACGCAAGTCCTAGCTTTGATACTTCGGAGGATGGTGATGCCAACCAAGTTCTGGATTCTCAGAACCATTCTCATGAAAATTGGTCAACCGGACATTGTTCTCAACGTACTGGATCCACCGGTGAAGCTGTAAAGAAAGTTCAAAGAGGGACAATAGGTATAAGTGCACCTTTGGGTACAGAATCCGTAAAACGTTCAGGGCTTCGGAAGCCATCACCAAAAATTGGTTTCTTTGATGGGGTGAGTGATAATTTCTACTGTATTAGTATTGTGCCTAGTTAACAAATGATTTAAAGGTAAGTTTTAATACGAATAAGGTACTTGATGACGTATTGGAACCAGTAGATCAAGATGTTTATCTATTCAGCCTATTTAATCAAAAGCATCTCTTTTATTTCCACTTGTATAAAATTTTGGTCATACTGGGCAAGTATACCCTAACGACTACTTTGATGATGTGTAGGTGAGAACAGCAGCTACACGATCTCCTAATGAAAGTACACAATCTCGTCTACCTTTACCGATTGCCTTACCTAAAATTAGAGCTGGAACTGGAAGTGTTAGCCCACAAGAGTCACAATTACCAAGCGTTGGAAAGTCTCAACCTACTGGAGAATCATTTAATTGCGTTGGAAAACAAAGGACCCCATCTGTTTTGAAGGAGAAGGTAAGTGATGATACTGGTAGTATGGTACTGTTAAAGGAACAAAGATTGATCCCTCTTAAAACACCTCAAAGTGCTCTTAGCTCAAGTACCAATTCCAATGTTGAAAAATCAGATTCGTCAGAAGTGCTTTGAATGCTTCTAATTTCCGTGAAACGGGAAAGACTACTTCTGAAGAAGTAGTTGGTATGATCCAACAATTTGAGTTTCAGGACATTCATGAGGAGGTGAATAGCGCAACTGTTGGTAAATCCCTTCTTTCATTCCATTAACATCAGCAGAGAACTGCACTATAGTAAGGAACTATAGTATCAACGTAGAAGCAGTTGTCTGATAAATATTCAAGTGCCAAATATGCGGTATAGGTCAACAAGTGAGGATTGATAAAGATGTTCACTATGGTGTGATTAAACCGATTTTAAAGTGCTGTGTGGTATTTATTAGAAAAAACTGTCTTCTTTTAATTGTTTACTGAGATAATTCAGGCTTATACGTATAGAAAGCATGGATTTTGATTATGTTTTACTACAATAACTCATTTTAGTAACAGTTCCATCCGGTATAGTATTCAAAACTCTGCCCAGTACACGATACATACATCGAGTCCTCAACTCATGTCAACTTAGATCCCCAAAGTGCTGATAAATTGGAAATTTTGATGGGAAATCTCCCACGTACAGAGCAACTAATGGCTATATGAATCCCTTTTACTTGTTCGCAAATCAATTGTTTTAATTAGTCCCAAATGAAACAGAATCAGAATAATACCCCACAGATCAAATCAAGCCGAATCATGCATTTCCCGAGTAAGAATTCTAAACAAGAGCAATATCAACATTATCTATTCTTATCTAGCGTGACCCTATGCTCGAAATTGTTCCCAAATACATGATTGTATTAATCGGCATTATACACTGTTGCAATCTTATGGTCAGCCTCAAGCATGGCAAGTAGTTGAAGTCATCTACGTTTCTTATAAGCTATCAATCAAAACTAAAATAACCCAAGTGTGAATTTGAATCCAGGATTTCAATATGATAACTAGTGTGAAAAAAAATGACTGTTGCATAGATCCGCTCAACAAAAATGGTAAATCCAAAATCTTTAGGAAGATTAACAAATGAAGTATAAAAGAGACAATTAGCTCCCCATCCAAAATTAAGATCTTGGCTTCTCCTTTTTCTCCTTGAAAAGTGCCAGGAGGGAGACACCAGAAACCTTCACAACCTTGAATCTGACACCAGGAATATCACCAACAGCATGGCCCTTACGTCCAAATCCAGCAATCAACACTTCGTCCTGCAACCATACACCAATTTCCAGTATCGCTTAATGCAATGCATGACAAAACAATGAATATCAACACAAATAACCTACACAAGCTGAACACTCACGTTCTCTTCAATGAAGTTCAAGCAACCATCATTTGGAACAAAGGCAGCAATCTTCTTCCCATTTTTAATTAGCTGAACCCTAGCACATTTACGAATAGCAGAGTTTGGCTGCTTGGCTTCAATACCTCTGCAAAAGAAGATTACCAATTAAATCTCTGTTTAACTCTGTAAGGATGATAGCATAAAGAATATAAGAATGTACTAATCATCGTGTAGTGTCTTACATCTTCTCAAGAACAATTCCTTTGGCATGGGAGGATCCTTGGAATGGCTTTTTCCATTCATTCCCAAGATGGGATTTCTTGTATGACTTGTCAGCCCACCTTTGCCTTCTTCGGTGGGACTTCAGCTTGCGACCAGCTCCCATACCGCGTGTCTTCCTACAGGATCATATGCATCGTTAAATACATTCAACACAGATAATATGACCACATCTGATATCTCCAGTTAAACGAACTTAATAGAGAACAAATAACAGCTTGGTAGCTGAATGACATAGGTAAGCAGGGTATATGTCCATATACAGCATAGCACAATCAACAACCGGAAAACGAACCCAAAAGGATTAAAATGCAAACCCATATCGGAGGTTGAATGAAAACGGTGATTTAATACTCAATTTTTTAACTTCTCAAAACAGCTTAATCTACCCCAAGCAAATATTCAAGATTCCTGTGTTATTGACAAGCTAACAAGCTAATATCTTCTGTGTTCAAACAAAAGCTAACCTAACCCATAAACAAGAGTGTTAAGTAGAAAGGGAAATCCCAGTCAAAACAAAGATAGCAAAAACTTAGCACGGTACCGCCATGGAAAGACAGTATTATCTAACAAGCGAACTTTCGGTAACTTTCATGCATCAATAGCTTTCGTATCAAACAACCAACAAAAAGAAAACCAAACAAAGTCTTAAACAGCAGACAGAGGGAAGAGGAGAGAGAGAAAGTACCCCATGGCTGCAAACGTAAAACCCTTCGACGGCTACGAGAGATTGGAGACGAAGGGTATAGCCCTACCCTGAAACAAGGCTTATTTATAAATATACGCAAAGTAGGTTGGCCCAATAGAAAGTCTTGTTGGGTCGGGTTAGACAAACCAAAAATTATATTTTAAATTCGAACTTTTATCTAAATTTAATTGTTGTTAAAATAAAAATATTAATAAATAAACTTTGATACTGCACATTAATTTTTTTACAAATAAGTTATTATTTTTAACTAATATTAATTAATTAATAATAATAAATAAAAATTACCTTGTCACATATTTTAAAAAAAATTCTAAATTCTATGCTAGCAAAAATAATCATAGGAATTGACAATAAAAAATTAAATTATTTAAAAATTTAACTAGAAATTTTCAATCATATGCTTTTAATATAATTTCAACCATTCGTTACAACAAATAATTAAATATCAATTATTAAACAGGTAAATTTAGATTTTCTATTTCTTGAAATTTTATTATTATCGGGTAAAAAGACTTTTGCACAAAAAAACCTTTTTAATTATTAATTTTGAATTTCAAAGCTTATCTTATATATAAAAATTTTAACTTATAACTTAAAAGACAATTAATTATCGGTTTCACTTACACATTTGTTTGATTGAAATTTTGCTATCAATATACAAGAGCACATTGTTATACAAAATTTGGAAATATACAACATCTCGCTTAATAAATCTATTCTTAAATAACTGTTTCATATTTGTAGTGCCTTTAACATAGAAAGAGGGCCCTTTGGTAGAACATAATAGGAGCCTTAGTTACGTATCTTGAATTGAACATGAAAAGGAAGACATAAAAAAATGCAAAAAATACCTGATTTCGATTCTGTGACTTCAAATGAACTTTTCAAAATTGAAACTAGTGCGAATCCACTGAGGCCTTCATGAGAGTCGATCCCTGAGATGTCGTTAAGGCCTTTCTGTAGCCTTCTCAACACATGAACCTCCGAATGGGTCAGAATATCCGTATGTTTACAATTTGCTTAAGCAGCTACAGCTACAAGAGACCTTAACTTTATATATATAGCATTTATATCGTGCCTCTCCATTACAAGCTTAATACAGGTCCAGTCCACAGTAACTAAGGTTTATTTTCCTCACTGAAATTTAGCCCACTAATCTAGATCTTTTATTGGATCACTTTATTATCTTTATCCAGATCAAACTCGATTAACTTAATCAATAATTTATTAAAATCATTAAAATGTAATTAATTGTTGTCTACCCCATAAGAAAATATCTAACATTCTCCCCCCTTTGACAATAATTAATTACAGTAGTTGTTGTAAATGTAAAAATAGTTTAAAATACGGTTAAGCCAATTATTGTATAAGTCGACCAAGTTTAAAAAAATTATTGGATCTAAAGATAATAAAAGTCCATCATTCTGTCTCGTAAGGCTTTTAATAGTGAAAAATATCAAATACATGTGTCATGGGTGACACAAATTCAATATAATCATACATATTTAATACCTCATTAATATGAATGAGAAATGAACTGTAGCAAACTAGGAAGATACTTGTATGATCTGAATTGTATCATCTTTCCGTTTATAGGTCTTAATTTTTTTGAACTTTATGCTAAACTGTACCAGAGAAATTTGTTTTCTCTCACTAAATGCTAAACGACATTATAGTAACCTTTATTTCTCCCACTAACTGCATTAGAGAAAACCTGTTTTATCTTGCTGAATACTAAACTGCATTAGGGAAAACTTTTATAGGATTAAACACTTATATACCCCTATGTCGTGTCAAAATCCATGGATATACATATACATTTATATGTGTTCTGATGACATAGAACCAAGGTCAATATGTATATATGTCCAATGACTTTTACAATACTTAAGATTGACACAAATCTTAAGACTTTCACCTGTATTATGATGTGTATAATAACACGTGTGGTTGCAGATAAATGATGATCATCTTTATTTATTGCTAAACAACCATACTGTTATAATACATGAAAACACATAAATATATAAAAAGCAAACATAATGATCCCTAATTAATACTGTCTAAGGACTTCAACACACCCGTATTGTATACATGTCTCTCAAAAACATGAGGGCAAAGTCCTTTAGTCAAAGGATTAGCAAGCATCTCTTCAGTCCTCAAATGCTCATTGCCACTTTTTTGCATCAACTCCTTGATGGTCAAATACTTGAACTCCAAATGCTTAGACTCTGCGATGTTCTTATTGTTGTTACTAAATAACACAACAGAAAGATTATCACAATATAGTTGAATGTGTCTAGCTACTAAATCAACCACACAGAAATCAAGTTTCTGACTCAAACTGCTTATGTAGCAGCCCCATATAATGCAATAAACTCTGCATGTATAGTTGAAGATCTGCTTGACACTCTTCCACGATACTACACTATCTGCTAACATGAAGATGTAACCTGAAGTAGACCTTCTATCTTCTGGACACAACAAAATCTGAATCTGTATACCCCACAAGGTTTAAATTGTTAACCTCTCTAAATGTCAACATATAATCCTTAGTTCTCTTTATAAATATCTCAACACTCATTTAATTGCATTATAATGGTCTATTTCTAGGTTAGCCGAATATCTACCCAATAGTTTAACAAAGTCTAGTTCACACCTGGGAATACATCAGGCTACCAACCGCACTAAAATAAGACACGTTCTTCATAACCTCTCTCTCAACCCGATTCTTTTGACATTATACCAAAGATAATCTCTCACCGTGAGCGATAGATGCTACAACACATTTACAATCAATCATATTAAACCTTTGTAGTACTCGCTCAATGATGCACTATGCGAGACGCCTAAGGAGTGTTGAAATCTGTCTCTCTGAATCTGAATACCTAGGACAAAAAATGCTTCATCAAGGTCTTTCATGGAAAAATGCTTAGCCAAAAGTTGCTTCACCTCATTAAATATGGTCAAGTCATTTGATACAAGCAAGACATCCACATATAACAATAGAAAGATAACTTTGTTCCCCCTAACCTTGTAGTATAAGCATCTTTCAACTTTATTTTCCACAAAGCAGAAAGAGGCCACAACCTCATCAAACTAAAGGTACTACTTCCTAGAAGCTTGTTTCCAATCGTATATTGATTTTCTCAATTTGCAAATCTAATCATACTTTTTTTGATCCTAAAATCCTTTAGGTTGATTCATGTAGACCTCCTTACAATGGTCACCATTTAGGAAAGCAGTTTTAATATCCATCTAATGTAGCTCCATACTATAATGAGCTACTATTGCCATGATCACTCTGAATCCATCCTTACAGAATATGGGAGAGAAGGTAATATTAAAATCAATCCCTTCTCTCTGAGTGAACCCTCTGGCAACTAACCGAGCCTTAAATTGCTCAACTTTACCCTAAGTGTTTTTCTTGGTCTTAAACAACCACTTACAACTAACGGGTTTACAATCTTGAGGCAAATCAACTAGCCTTCATGCCTTGTTATACTTTACGGATTGCATCTTGTCATTCGTTGCATCCCACCACAAATCTGCATGACGTCAAGAAACAACTTCTGAAAATGTAACTGGATCTGCAACATGTCCACTATCATAGTCCCGTTCACTTAAATAGACTATGTAATCAGATGAAATAGCAGGTCATCTTACTCTAGTGGATATTCACAACTGAATTGGTTCTTGTACTTCAGGAATCTCTGTTTATACAGTTGTGGGTTCTTGTACCTGTACTGGCATGGTACTAAGACATTGATCCACTGGACTTAACTGTATGAATGGCGGATACGAAATAACTGTAGTATTCTTCCTACTGTCATCTGAAGGGTGTGAAGCACCACCCTCATCAAAGACATAATATTTTAGAAACTTAGTTTTTTTACGATTCCACAATTCTAGACCCACATTCTCTATAGTAGAATTTGTAGCCTTTAGAGTGGTTGGGATATCACTAATGAGTAGAACGAGCATGTAATTAAATTTCGTAAGGATTATATAAGAGTAGCTCAGCAGGGCAATCCTATACACGAATATGTGCAAAGCTAGGTTTCCACCCTTTCCAAATCTTAAAAGGCATCTTCGACACTGACTTGCTCGAGACTCTATTAAGTATATACAATGCCATCTTGATGGCTTTACTCCAAAGAAAATCAGGTAGGTTAGTCCTACTCTGCATTAACCTCATCATGTCTTTAGGGTGCAGTTATACCTTTCAGTCACACCATTTTGCTTAGGACTACCTAACATAGCGAATTAAGTTACTATTCCACATGATTCCATATATCTGGCAAAAAGATCCTTTTCCTACCCTTAAACCCCATGTTTGCCAGAATACTCTCTTCCATGATCATATATGATAATCATGATAGATTTTTCCAATTGATTCTCCACTTTAGTCTTAAAGATCTTAAATTTTTCAAGAACTTTAGACTTTTCTTTAAGCAATAACATATAACCATTATGGGAATAATCATCAATAAATGTCAGAAAATATCTATCATGCAACAAGGTAGCTGTATAAGGTCCACTAATATCTGTATGTATGAGATCCAATAAGCCAGATGCTCCTTTTTCTTTATTTTGGTTAACTTACCTTTGCAACAGTCAACACATATTACCAGACCTTTAAAATCTAAAGGCGGAAGAATGTTCTCCTTTATCAATCTCTAAACTCTCTCTTTTGAAATGTGGCATAATCTTTAATTTCACAACATGTAAGACTTTTCCTTAATCCAAGGTCTCTTCCAAGTAACCTATTTAGCAATATATGAAGAAGCATAAATTTCATGAGGGGTAAGACACATTCTATATAATTCATGTGACAAGAGGCAGTACCAATATGTTTTACATTGAAGGATAACTGTACAAAAGAAGCATCAATGATAATATGATAACCTTTTTTGTCTAACACTGATACAAAGATCAAATTCTAAAAAAGACGGTATATAAAATGTGTTCTATAATACAAGCACAAACCCCGCATTGAAATTTAAACATACATCCCCTATATACATTATAGTAACTTTTTCACTATTGACAACCATCAGTTTCTCCTTCCTTTTATTTGGTTTTCTCCTGGCTATGAACCCCCGTATCGTAGAGGCAACATGATTAGAAGCTCCATTATTTAGCCACCAATAACTGGATATGGCTATAGCAAGATTATATTCATGAATCATATATGTCAAGGAGTTACCTGAAAGTTCCTATTTTTCCGTCCAGGCTTTATATTTCTGGCGATTAGACTTTTTGTGTGCCTTCTTCTTACAAAAGAAGCACCTCATATTTTTCACATCTTGTAGACCTTTAGCAATACTAGACTGACCAGTATACTCATGTGGAGAAGATTTAGATTTCATAACTTTATACTTTTGGGCCTTGACCTTTCCCTTTCTTTTAATTACAAACAAAGTTGTATAAGGAGTGTTCTTCAGCTTCTTCTCCTCTGCAACACAACAGACAATCAAAGCATTAATGTCCCAAGCCTCATTATGCGAATTATATGTAGTGACCAAAATACCAAACCTTGGAGGGAGTGTGTTTAGAGCTTGGTACACTACTAACGCATCAAGAATCGGAATATTTAGCACCTTCAGCTTACTTTAGAGGTGGACCATCTCGATTATGTATTCCTGCACTCCCCTTCTTTAGTGTACCTCATGGAGAATAATTCCTTAATCAAGGTACTTATCTTTGCATTGGATGAGATCCTGTAACTTTGGGAGACATTATCCACTAATTCCTTTGCTGTGTTCGTGTCCGAAAGTTCGCTAAGCATATGGTCTAGGATTGATCTCTTAATGGTCAAATAACACATCTTGTTTGGCCTCTCCTAGGTTGCAAATGTTGCTCTATCAGCCTCCAAGTTTATAGACATAAGTGGAGATGACTTATTTGTCAGCATGGCCATGTTAATATCTGCCATCTCGAATGCAAACTCCACATCTTATTTCCACTTTTTAAAATTGAAACTAGTCAAGGTTTCAATGGTGACAATGTTGTTGCTAATAGAAAAAGTGACTACAAAATGACAATGTAATGATCAACACAAATGTAGGATAGCAGTTATACTCAAAGCCATAAATTAATATCTATACCGAGAATCTCATCACACATGTCATGAAATACCTGTGTGCTAAATACATAACACATGCAAATAATATCTTCACATAAAAGTGATTAGAGTACATACCACCAACTCTTGTGATACTACCATTTGTGGGTGAATAAATCACTCAAGCAATGACTTTCTTCCATCTAATGCCTTTATGCACATCTCAAAATCTCATGTAATGCCAACATCTGTGGGCAGAATATCCAAACATAAGACTAAAGACATTCCCTAACGTGCAAGCATAACAATTCAAATACTAACTTGAAAAGCTACTGTAGTGACTGCATTCTCATAAGTAATCAAAAAGATCCATAAACATAAGGGATGCACCTGTATGTTATCGTCACATTTTGTACGCGCATACAATATGTAACAATGTTTCATTAATAAATCCAAAATCTGGATGCACATTCTCATTATCAAATATTAGTTTTGACAACATTATCGGTAAACTTTGTTTGAGACTTTTGACACAAAAAAATCTCAATCAGAATGACTATCATGTGATACCGAATAGTGAACTTACCATATAAGACACAAAACCTTAAGTATCTCCCTCATGTCAAGTTTGAAGCATGAAAATTCACTTAAAAAATGGCTTTAGAATCAATGTTACAAATATTGTACCGGTATTGATACTGAATTTAGTACTAGTATGGTACTATACCGGTACCATACCGGTATCGGTCAGTACCGGATACCGTTTCGAGTAATTTTTTAAATTTATAAAATAGTTCCTGAATTTTTTTACAATTGCAAAATATCCCTTTAATATATTATATTGAATAATTTATAATTTTACACAAATTTTATCTCTAAAAATCATAATAATAGAAATTTAAAATAATTACAATTTATTTATTTTCCTTAATATTATTTTCACATATTACACATAAATAATAACCTTAATTATTACATACAGCAAAATTTTAAATTTTTTTTATTATTAATAGAATCAGATGGATACTAAATATAATAATCTAAATCATATAAATTAAAATATGTTCATTAACAAAGTATAATAATTACAATTGAATTAAAAGTAGTATAAACCATAAAAAATTCTGTTATAATAATTATTAATTTTGATAATAAAAATAATATTAACATAATTATAATTATTAATTAAAAAGATGAATGACTTTTGTCCACTTAATTATATTTTATAAATTAATTAAGTAACAATACATTAAATTTTATTTAATAATTAAAGTTTACAATATATAATATATTTTTAATTTTACAAAATTTTAAAAAATAAATAATGAAAGGAAATCTTTATCTATAAACCTAAACAATAAAACTTAAAAATATTTACGTGATATAAAATCCTCTCCACATGGTATTCAATTAAAATTTGTAATTGCTCATTTTGTGAAGCTGAGTTTTTCTTTTTTGAAAGTTGAAATTATGCATTGCCTCTGTAATGTACTTACATCATGGTCTTTAAGTTGGGCAAAAATCTAACTTCCTACATTCAATGAAAGCTTGAAAAGGATATGTTGAGATTTGAGATCATGTGTATGAACAAAAAGCAAAGTTCAAATTATTTAGAAAGCTCTTCATCTCTCATCTTTCTCAGTTTCTCACAACTTTTTTCTTGTACTACTGCCAAGGCTTGCTTTGAAAGTAGTTGCGTTGTTTTGTCTTGATGGTATATACTAGGTTTTCTCAGGTTAGACCTTGTTTGCTTTGCTTGTGATAAATAACAATGGCAGTAAGGTAGTGATGGAGAAGTAGATTAGAAGAAGAGACGATGGTGTAGAGTCGTTGAAGAGGACAGTCGACGGAGAGGGGTCATCAAAGAGAAGAACTAATTTGTGTGTGGTAGTGTGTGTGAGAGAGAGAGAGTAGCATAGTAGGAGCGTCAGTAGAGGGAGGGGTTCTGCAGAATTTTTTTTCAGAACAGTCCCCTATTTTTTAAATTTTACAGTACCGGTCGATATTCCATGTAAAATTGTCGATATTGACTGGTACTAACGATCGGTACCTTTGAACACAATTTTGTACAATTTTTCGACAGGTATGGCATTGACCGATACAATACCAAATATATATCACTGTTTAGAATGTTTTATTTCCTTTTTCTGGAGTTAAACCTTATTTATTACTGATGTAATAAATCCAAAAAAATAAAAACTTTCTTTACGAATTCCCCAGATTTGGAAACTAACCCAAAATGACCTAGGGTATCATTACAAGAATTATGAAAATTTGAGTTGTTTTTTGCTGACGTCAACAGTACTGTGTGCGTGGGCAGTGGATGGCCCGTGCAATGCACACACCACATTTGATGCACCTTTGGATTCGTCAGGCGCGTGTGTTCCACACGCCAAACAGGTATTGACACGCCTGGAGCCTTGATGACACGTGTGGTGTAGATGCGTTTGGTTCATGTCCTCACTTGAGAGCATCACGTTTCAGGACAGGGGCTGGAGTGTGCATCGCATGCATCGGTCTCACCACCTCTCTTCGGTTACTATGCACGAGCTGGAACATGCATTGCTGGTGGTACGCGTTAGATGTACCATCTCATTTGTACACATGCTCGAGTTCTCCTAACACATGCAAAAAAAGGCTATGTTGGTGAGTTTTTGGTCAATTTTTTACTCTCCAAAGCTCGTTTTCAACTCGTTTTTCAATGCTAACCACATGTAACACATATTCAAGCATCCATATGCAAGAAAAAATTGAAAAAAATCATTATTCTTCGAAACCTTTATGGAGAAACAAAGTGAAAAAAACCTTCATTTTTGTCCATCCAATCACATAATTGCTCTGATACCTCATATAAAACGATCCTTAGTTACGTATCTCAGATCAAACGTGAAAGAAAAAAATAAAGAAAAGAGAAAAATACCTGATTTCAGTTCCATGACTTCAAACGATCTTTTTGAAGCTGAAACGAGCAAGAATCCACCAAAGCCTTCGCAAAATTTGATCTCTGAGATGTCATTAAGGCCTTTCTGTAGCTTTCTTAACACGTGAACCTCTAAATGAGTCAGAGTATCTGTATGCTCACGATTTGTTTAAGTAGCTACGTAAGACCTTAACCTTATATATATACCATCCATATTAGGCCTCTCCATCACAGACTCAATACGGGTTCAATCCATACCGACTAGGGTTCATTTTTCTCACTGGACTTCAACCTACTAACCCAGATCCTTTATTGAGTCACTTTATTATCTTTAGATGAATCAAACTCAATTAGCTTAGCCAATAATTTATTAAAACTGTTAAAATGTAATTAATTATTATCTAATCCATAGGAAAATAGCTAACACAATTTGAATATATCTTGAGGCAAACCCAAATTTATAATCATCTTCCTTATTTTTGAATCATTTGAATTAAATTAGCTTATTTTCTATATTTTTTTATTATATTGAATTTTTGAGAGGTTAGAGACAAACAGAAAAGAGAATAGTGGCAACCTAGAGAAGTAATACCTACCTTAATGGACTCCATTAGGCTGTAATTAATATTGGTAAAAAAAATTATTCATCTTCTCCTATGTTGCTCTCATTTAAATGCGTTACATCCACTTATTCTCAACTTACTAGATCATTACGATTTAGTATCTCGTATAGAAATAAGTTTGGACTATCTTTTCTTTATTTGGAAAATCATTCTTTTAGAATTTGATATCTTATGACTCAAATTTGGTTACTATTTACTATCTTATTCATCTTTGAATATATATCCCTTACAATGTTCAAAATATCTTTTAAATATACTATTCTTCCATTTGAGACCTAACTTCTCGTACTTAAGAGAGGGATCGCGAATGTAGGTAACACATCTTTTATAATTAAAATATGATAAATCAGGTCTTTTATATGTCCTTAACTAATATTGTGTTTTAATAACTGATTTGATGAGTAATCGATCAAGTACATATTTGGTCATCAATAACACATCACCTAATAAGTGATATGTAAATATGGTTGTTACATCATAACCTAATTTAACTAAGAAGAGCTCTATTTTTCATCTTTACTATACCATTTGTTGATGGATTCATATAATAGTCAATTGTCTACCTATTTCTTTTTTCATAATGCAACTTCTTGAATGGATCAAACAGGCACTCTTATCTCTGATTATTTCTTAAAGTCATCATCTGCTTTATCTAAGTGATTCTTAACTAAATTCATATACTTTTGGTAACAACATAATTCTTTGAACTTTGAGAAATCAAATAAATATAGCTATAGGAGTATAATCTTACTTTTAAAGATACTATTCTTTCCTTTCAGACCTAATTTTTCATATTTAAAGAGAAGGATTGTGAATGTAGATAACACATCATTTAGAATTAAAATATGATAAATTAGGTTTCTAATGTCTTTAACTAATATTGTGTTTTAATAATTGATTTGATAAATACTCGATCAAT
Organism: Erythroxylum baracoense; assembly: GCA_025629805.1. NCBI lineage: Eukaryota > Viridiplantae > Streptophyta > Magnoliopsida > Malpighiales > Erythroxylaceae > Erythroxylum > Erythroxylum baracoense. Next base: position 41,860,817 of record JAOTAY010000005.1, read on the forward strand.
TACATATTTGGTCGTCAATAACACATCACTGAATAAGTGATAGACAAATATGTTTGTTCCATCGTAAACTTAATTTTCCCAAAAACAACTCCATTTTGCCTTTTTATAACACCATTTTGTTGATGGATTCATGAAATAGTCAATTGTCTATCTATTTCTTTTTTATCACAGAACTTCTTGAATGGATCAAATAAGCATTTTTATCTCTAAACATTTCTTAAAGTCGTTATTTGCTTTATTTAACTAATTATTAACTAAATTCATATATTTTTGGAAACAATATAATCATTTGAATTTTGAGAAATTAAATAAATATAACTATATGAGTGCAATTGTTTATAAAGTTGGTGAAATAAGTACCTTTATGCCTTACTCTCATGTCCATTAAGCCATAAATATCTTAATAAATTAATTGTAATATCTTAAGGACTATTTATGCCATACTAAATGGTTTTTGTGCCAATTTTTCAGCTAAATAATGTTTATAAATAGACAATTATACTTTATATAGGGCTTCCAAAAGTCCTTATTTGACTAATAAATTTGTTCAACTTTTCTAATATGATCAAATATAGCATGTTACGAACTAGCATAGATATATTTAGTTTTCTAATTAATAACATCATCTAGTTCTTATAATATCTATGCTAATTTAAGGCTAACTAGAAGCATGAAAAAGACAAATTCTATGAAATTATGGGAATAAAAAATTATATCATGTAAGATAAAGGTTTAACCACCATTCATGACTAACTTATAGGAACATATTCCATGGACATTAGTACTAAGGTCATCTTTATATATTTTTGGCTTGTCCTATTTTTTCTTCTTGGAAAGTCCTTTTCTTTTCCCTTTTTAATTAGCCTTTGCGCTTCTCTAGATCCTAATAATTATGGAAGACTTTCTTTCTATTTTTCAGTTAAATTCACCATAATGCTTCATCTTCTTATTTTCAACTATTTGTGGGCATGACTTAGCCACATATACCTTAGTATGTGGCTCAGAAGCCTCGAGAAGTTCATTACGTAATAATAGGTGCCTTGTAGCATTCTTTATCATCCTGATGTTCTCTCTTGTGATAGGTGCATTTATGTTTGCTCTTAACTTAATGACAAAGATCATTTAATGACTCACACTTGTTGCATATTTGACAAGATATAACCATCATCTCTTAATTCACTTGATGTGTTTGATATTAGCCACACATGCCTCGGCATTAAATACTCCAAACTCATCTTTTTATTTGTGATTTATTTATTTAGTCTTATATATGCCAAACTTAACAATGAGTGATTATAATATGATTACTGTGATATTATCATAACTTGCAACTAATAAGGACCGTATGCCCTTAGGATGGTCATATCTCCTGACCTCTTGCACAATATTATCATCTATGCTCTGTGAGCCAGGGAGTTTTCCTTTTTACACAAGTCATACGCCTTGTAGTTTTCCTATATTGAACCATATTGTCTTCCTTAGAAATTTTTATGACTTCATATAGTGAGATAAGAATTTTTCCCTTTCAATAAACATTAAACTTTTCATACTTTAAATTTCAAATTGTCGTCATTCAAACCTCTATTAACTTTTGTGACAACATTTATGGATGCAGTAGTCATCTTCTTTAAAAACATAGTTTCTAAAATAACACATTTATTATGTAATTATTGTTATTTTTAATTAATTTGCCAAAACATAGAAACTTAATTGTTCTCTCGTTACACATTAAAAGTACTCGCCATTTTTGTTATAGGACGTAATCATCCTAATAATGTTCAACGGTAACCTACTGTGAAATATGCTCTTAAACACTTCCATTTTTTATTAAGTATTATATACTAAACGAGAGCGGAGATGGTCGTCGTTGTGCCTACGTGTCCTAATCCAACAGTTCCAATTTATTCCCATCATCGAACGGCCCCAATATTTCACTCTACTTTCTCGATCCCTCTGGAATCTCCTGAGCTGCATCCATCATCCATGATCATACAACTTCCTCTTCAAAATCAGTCCAATCAATGATGCTTCTTTGATATACCAATATATGTACGTTGCATCCATCATCCATGCCCCATATAATCCTCTTTCGCTCGATCTCTGACACTGGGTCTCCGATCTCCAATTGCTTCACTCGTTTCCTAAATTTATGGTAGGCTCTCGTGATCTCTCTCCCAACTGACGATTCCAACTCGGTAACTCGGTGAGTCAATTCTCTCGAATCTCCCTTTTCTTGTCTTGATTGGGCATGTTTGAGATATGGGGCTTTTTGTCCAATTAAGATTTGTTTAGAAGAAGGATATGAATTGTAGATCCCTACATGGATTTGTCACTAGTATTTATGTTTAGTTAATTATAGATTTCAAAGGTTAAAGATGGAGTTGGATATTATTTTCCTTGTTTGCATCTTAGGCCGTTGCCTAGCAACATTTCTTCTTACAAGGTACTTCTTTTTGGTCTTCAAGTTCTGTGCTTGCTCAATACATTGTCCTGTGCTCATCTTTGTTTTAGCTCAGTTGCTTGTATGATTTTTTTTAATTTTCAGTTTCAATTTTTGTGCCATTATTATTTGTTAGTGTTTGCTTCTTTTTGTCAATATCTAAAATATTGACATTGTTTTTATCTTTAGAAGCGTAATTTGTAAGATTTTTAGACCAAATATTGTTTTTTTGTTCATCTTTGTAATTGAAGAAGCTTTTGTTTATGTTGTCTAATTTGAAAAGGAAAAGTTTTAAAAGATACAAATATATCGACTTATAAGTACAAGTTGCTTATATGTGAAGGGATCTTCAAATGAGATTATTGATGCCAACATTCAACTTACGCTGGCATTTGTCAGAAAGCTCCAGGAGAAAGGAAACAAGAGCAAGCATTGTGAGAGGCTTTCTTTCCTTCATTTATTCATTTTTTTTCACTTCAAAATAAGATATGTAACCTAACAATTTGAATTTCAGGTATCTCCTGATAAGTCAGAAAAGTAAAGAGCTTCTTAACTTTTCAAAGCTGCTCTTGACTCGGTAACTTAATAATTCAGACTCAATTCTTTCTTGATTCCAATCCATTACTACATTGGCAGCTGTTGAATGTTTTGAGTTTCTACGTATAGTAGAAGATATTTCATTTTAAGCCTAGGGTTTCATCATGGGTTAACAGAGTGATGAGGTTCAGATGTTTGTTCCTAAACGAGGAAGGGGAAGAGCAATTTCAAACTTAACAGTTACCATTTTGTTAATTCAATTTTGTATTGCCTTTAATTTGGGAAATTAGGGACATGATAGAAATTAAGCAGCTTATAGATCCTCCCTGTGAATTATTCAAAATTCTTTTGCGTTATGATTTTGGTATAGATCGAAAACTGACTTTTCATGTTGCAAATATGCGGAAAATAAGTTGCTAATGGAGTATGTAAGATGTCCTACAGATTTTACATTTTATTTTTACTTATAGATGGATGGCATAACCGTATGTTCTCTTGATGATGTCCCTAGCGGTGCGCTTACATCATTTTTCAAGTCTATAAGGAACACCTTAGATTTTGATTTTGGAGATGATATTGAAGGTTAGTTTTTCAACCCCATCCCTTCTTTTTAACCTTAAGATTGACACATTATTGTATGCTATTTCCAAAGTCATTTATATTAATTAATTTCCTTGTTCTCATTGGATTAGCAATTGTTACTTTCTTTTGCAGTGCTGACTTCCAACCAAAGATTTGCATCATCACTTCGTTTCTCAGTTTATACCTGTATTCTACATTCAAACTAGAGAGTAATCAAAGGTCTGCTTTTCCACTTTACTTAAAACTTTTTACGTTACTTTTAACTCAAATTTGAAATATATTTTCATTTTTAACAAGGTTAAACTGTGCTAGTAGCACCTTATGTTGTTAATTACAATGGAGCATTGTTTCGTCAATACCCTAGTATGCGACTATTCTTTGTAATAAGTACTCAAATCCTCCTTGTCTTGTTTATTTTCTTGTTTATTTGTTTTTGGGTTTAGATTTTAACTACTATTTTGAGACCTTAACATGTATTTAACGATTTCAGTTGGTACCATCAAAATAGAGTAAATATCAAAATAATTAACGTTGATCAATATTTGACAACAATTCAAGGGATACTAATTTAATAACATTCTTTTGCAAATTATTACTTTTAAAGGGCTCTTAGATATGAAGAATTAGTAGAAATACTAATCAAAATATTGCATTTTCCACAGATTAGAGTCATCCTGCAAAATTATCAGTTACCTCATCTAAATTATTGAACTTATTATTTGATCACATGAAGTAGATGTGATCTGCATTTTTAAAGAAAAACTGAGATTCTGTTTAAAAAAGTCATGATCATAATATGTTTCTGGTTTGGCAAGCTTTTGCCTAAAGCACACCAAACTGCTCCCTTGATTGTCCAAGAAATATTTTATTTTGGGTTTGCTGGAATTGTGACTTTCCACATTTTTATGGTTTATAATTCCATTCCTCGTCAATATATACAGATTCTAACCCTCATTGTTGAGTATCTTACAAATTGTCATGTGCTGTCGTTTTGTAGGACCTTGGCAAGTTATGCTTAAACAAACTAATGGTTCATATGCTTATGTAGTAGAGAGTGCAACTCGATTCACACTTGGTGAGGTAAAGATCTTTTCTTACTCCATGCTTTTCTAATTAATGCAAATAACTTCTTGTCATTGTAACTGATTAATTGGTATGCCCCAGACAAAAGAAGAACTGTTGAGGGTCCTAGGAATGCAAGAGGAAAAGGGGAGCTCACTGGAATTTCTACGCAAAGGCTACAAGGTAACCTTCACATCTGAGTAGTTTCACATTATTGTTCAACAGTCATCCTCTGTACCTTAGTAGTATCTTAAACTTGAAGATGTTTGTACATTGGTTCTTGTTTTGTACTCAGTACGTTTAAGTGCATTTTTTTGGATCGGAAATTTAATTACAACAGAAGGGAATATTAGAACAACCTTATTATTGAGTAACATTTTTTGCAGCTAAGATTGTTTTATGCTATTTTCTGGTCACAACATGCTCCCACTTATCTCATTTCCATAGAGCCTTGAAGTAAATAAATTTACTTGTTAACAGTTTTGAAATATTTACCTTTTTAACCAGTTATGTAATCTATCCATTTGCTTAAGCTAAATATGCTCTTTGCTCTTCTTTTTTTCTTTTTGGTCAAGACACTTCGATGTGCATTTGATGAAGATAACATTTGTATTATTTTCTATTATGAAGCACTTCAGGAGTTAAAGCTTAAGATGTGAAGTTGGACTCTCTTGCATTACAGTTTGATGATTAATTTTCAATTTTCTTTGATGGCCAAGAAGGTCCTGGATCTTGCTATTTGTTTACAGTTTGTCTTCCTAATAGTGACTGAAGAAACTTTTTATGTGTTTCAGAATTCACAAACCTTGTATCATCGAGTCCAATGAAGTTTGCAACAAAGAGGATAAACGCACAATCGCCCCGGCGCATGTGCTAAAGGCTCTGGAGGTAGTTGATCTCTTGCAAGTTGAGATCATAGTGACCATATTTATGACTTCATAGTGGTGAGCCTTTTGTTAAATTAGTTTTTGGTCCTCATGTTTTGAGAGTCTTATCACCTAAATGTCAAATATTAATTTAGTGTGCACAATAAGGTTATTGTTTTAAATTTTAATGACTTATGAATCTTTTTCATGAAATAGAAAGTTGTCTTTCCATTTTCGTCTTATTTTCAATCCACTAAGGAGCTCAATCAATTTTTTTGACTAGTATATACTAAACGGAAATAGGATGGTGGTTGTCCTGAATGTTGAAAAATATTAAATTAGGCCTTGGATCCCATCAACCATCATGTCAATCATTTTTAAGTTGAAAGTTGCTTTATGCTACATTTATCCCAAATTGAGTCATTTTAATAGTTTAACTAATTTATCAAAATAATATACGTTCAATTTTTATTTAGAAATTTATATTGTAGTATAAAAATTGTAACTATAATAAAGAGATTGAAAGTGAAAAAAAATGTCTTAATTTTTATTCATTGTCATTTAATTTTGTCACTAAATTTGTTCTTTTTTCGTTAATACTTAATGTGTTCACTAAATCATAATGTCGTTATTTTCGATTATTGTTGGAAGTTTGTTACATCTTGTTTTTCAAGTTCTCTACATAAGTCTCTAGTTCGTATTGGATTCTGCTTCTTCGTTTTGTTTTTCCTGTTGAGATGAATATGCTATGCAATGCATTATGATCGATTACTTTATAAAAAACGAAAAAAGAGTTAAACATGGGAACATTAAATAACTACCTTATTTTTCTTCTACCTTATTAAAGGACTTTTTTGTTTTCTTAATTTGTTAAGTTGTCACCTTGTCATATATTAGGTAATAATTTCTTTGTCAATAATGGGATATACGGGTAAAGAAAAGATATCATTTTTTGTGCTAGCTTGAATATTTTACCTCGAAAGGTTCTTAACTTTAGTGACGATGGTCGATAAAATTATTTAAGTGAAACTCAAATCTAGGAAATCATGGGAATAAAAAAGAATCATTATTACAATTGAACTACGATTGGAGAGAGAGACCATATCTAAATGTTTCATGGTTTAGAGAAAATTAAATAGTTTTTAGGAATTTGTTTTATTAGCTTTTCGTATTTGAAATTTTTTGTTACCAAGAAATGATTAAGATTTTTTAACGTATTTTATATGACGCAAAAATGTTATGTTTCTTTAACATTAGTTAGATAAATCTTGATGTTGACGTAGTTGCCGAACTTGTAGGTCCTGAGGTATTTAGTCAAAGGGGTATGACTTGTCGGTCCTGAGGTATGTAGTCAAAGGGGTATGATCCTTCTTCCTAAAGGGCCTAACAAACAGATCCTACATCAAGTTTCCAAAAATTACAACTATGAAACATGCAACTTTCACAATTATCATTGAATACTTTTGGTCAAATTCTAGGCATTGACAATATTTCATTCCACAACTTAAGGATTACTGATTGGCAAGATAATTCCCAAAGTTTATTATATCTTGAATGCCTATAACCCTAATGCACTTTCAAATTCCTTTTCCCACTATTTTCTTTTTTTTTTTTTTGTTTGCTGATCCTTAGTGCTCGGATGATTGTAATCCTAATGCACATACAAACTATTCCTGCTATTGTTTCGTTGTCCTTTTTGCTATTTGTTAATAATTGTTGCTGAACCGTGTTTCTCCTGTATTCAGTCTTGTATTACTGATTTCTTGTTTTCGTTATATTTGCTTAGTTAGTAATTTTTTTTAATTCACATACCTATTGATTGTTTTTTACTTTGGTTAGAATTTTCTTTTTAAATTTTCATTGGTTTGTTTTAATTCATATTAAATTTTGCATTTTTTATATTCTATACTACAATATTATAACAAAATTTACCGTTGGATTGTCATTTTTACCTTTCCACTTTTATTTATTCAATTTAAATATTCACTTGTTATATTTTTTCCTTTTTCTCCTTACAAAATTCTGTCCTCCATTGTACATTTCCAACTTTTATCTCCAAATTCTAACTTTAACAATATTTATTTACATATTTTAACCATTTATAACAAAACTTATGTATACATACTTATTAGTTTCCAAAATCAACTGGGTATTATAAGTTTCCAAATTTTTACTACGCATTTGTGCAGTAAACACATGCTACTACTCTACTAAGAAAGTTATACTACCAGATAAGACAGTTTATGTTAATGAGCATTCTATATCTTCATCAATGATTTTCCCTTTGTAGTCAATAATGTCCTATGCAATGTCCAAATGAATTCAAGTTTTTTCTATAATTCAAATGTAAAGAGTGACGTATGAGTTCTCGAGTCTTGTCTAGTTTGCATACAATAATCTTTCAATTATATCTCGCTAGGTTGATGATGCATTGTCATTGTTC